>CAAKHD010011981.1:0-11655 GCA_901007705.1 Fistularia tabacaria
GCGCGCTCGCGCGCGCGCGCGCGCGCCACACGCACTCACACGCACGCTCACACACACACACACACACACACACACTCCCATGAACACGCACACACACACACACACACACACACACACACACACACACACACACATGGATCTCCTCAGAAAGTGCACGGGTTGCCAATGCCTGTGCACCGACCCGCCGCGGTTACATGGTCCCTGAATTGCAGCCAAAGCCAAGGTCTGGGCGGAGGGGGGGGTTATTATGGGATGTAAGTGAGTTGTTATGGCGACTGAGACTGGGGGTGGGGGTGTGGGGGGGGTCTTCACGTTGGACCACAGGGTTCCTCTGAGGGTTCCTCAAGAGGGTTCCTCTGAGGAGCAGGAGGAGATGAGATCTTAGGCCTCGACCAGACAGTGGATCAGCCACACCAGTGTGTGTGTGTGTGTGTGTGTGTGTGTGTGTGTGTGTGTGTGTGTGAGTGAGTGTGTGTGAGTGTTCAGACGAACCAGCTTGCTACAGAGTACTGGGAGTACTATTTGAGGAAGTCCATGAGTGTACTTCACTCTGACAGCCCGGTGCTGTGTTCAGGAAAACACAGTGGTGTGACGGTGCGTTCACTGACCAGCCTGACAAACAGACTTTCCAGCGGCTACGAAAGTATGGCCTCCACGGGCCCCGGGGTTGGTCCGACATCATATTCCCGTGCCGGCGCTAGACCCCTGAACGCAGCTCGGCTCGGCCAAGCGAATCTTCTGGATCAGCCGTCGGACCTCCGCTTCCTGACCCCTGACCTCCTCTTCCTGCTCACTCACTCTCTTTTGTGACCTCCCGCTCGCCAGGAGGAGGTCCCTCGCTGACGTCCAGACCTTCTTGTCATTCCTGGTGGAGTCTGAGGGGATCTCTGGCTCCCCTCCAGGAAAGCTCCAGCGAGCCCCTCCTGGATCTTCTCCCCGCCTCCGGCTATTCCCTCGGTGTGTGTTTACAGGCCTGGAAAACACATGTAATTTCACCGGGGCCCCCGGTTCCGCCCACAGCGCTGGGGCCGGTAATGGTAGGCTTCCACGGAGCGCCGGAGGGTTCCTCTGGAGGTCCTGCTCTGGGAGCTCCTCAAATAGCACCACTAAATAAAAAGCTATAAAAAGCCTGAGAGATTCCATCGGGCCGCCACACTCGTTGTTTTTTTCATTTTCCCGCTGTCCAGAGCGAGGAGCTTCCTCAGTGCTCCTCCTCCTCGACCGTCTTCTTGCACCTTCTGCAAAAAAGGACCTCGGCCCTTCAGGAAGTCTGGGCTGATTCCACCGAGGTCTCTGAGGCTGAGATCAGGTTTGTGTGTTGAAGGGAAGAGTCGTTGTAATCTCCAGGTGAGTTCCAGGTCACCTGCAGGTCATCTCCAGGTGATTTTTGGGTTCCTGGCTCCCTTATTTCAAGCGATTGTTTGCTGCAGTTTGAGTTGACTTTCCCCACGGCCAATCATCTTCCTCCGTCTTGACCGAAAGCCAATCGTCTGCCTCCAGCTAACTCCATCGTCCTGTTCTCTTTCCATCCATCCATGAACCTCCTCCCTGGTCTTCCTCCAACCTCAGCATCCTTCTACCCAGATCATCTCCATCCCTCCTCTGTCCGTGTCCACACCACCTCCGTGCGACTGTATCTCCAGAACATCTACCATGTGCTGTCCGTCTGATGGACCCGTTCCTGGCCCTCTCCAGCCTCCTCGCTCCCAGAACCTCACAGAAGGTTTACCTGAGAAACACAACTCTATGTTCCTCTGCTCCTGTCGTGATGTTGCTCCTGAGCGTCCACGCCGGAGCTCAAAGTCACCCGGGTTCTTCTGCATTCATGCAAGGCCGGCGTCACCAGCATTCACCCTCTCATTCACAACAAACAGATAGAAAACACAGTCACTCATTCATCCCTGTGTTAAAAACAGGCATACAAACATTCACTCTGTCATTCACGTCATCATGAGACATTCACCCTTCATGTCACACACACAGATATCAAACACATTCACTCATTCATTCATGTGTTATAGAGACACGCAAACATTCACTCATTCACACACATGGAGACAAAACATGAATGCATTCATTCATGTGTAACAAAGAGACATACAACCATTCACTCGGTCATTCACACTTCATAAGGAGAAGTTCAACCATTCATTCATTCATATAGAGACAAAAACATTCACACGTTCATCCATGTGTAACAAAGACATACAACCATTCACTCATTCATGTGTTATCAAGAGACACAGCCAATTACTTTGCCTTTCGCACAGATTGAGACAAGAATCGCTCACTCATTCATTCACGTGTTATAAAGACATACAACCATTCACTCTGTCATTCGCGCGTAGAGACAAAACATTCACTCATTCATTCATTCATTCATCCATGTGTAAAAATAAGACAGCCAATCACCCTCTCATTTACCCAGGACTCACTCAATCCCTCACCCTTTCACTCACACACACAGACAAAACATTCACTCATTCATTCATGCGTTATAAAGAGACATTCACTCCGTCATTCACTCATTCATCCATGTGTAAAAATAACACAGCGAATCACCCTCTCATTTACCCAGGACTCACTCAATCCCTCATCCTTTCATTCTCACATACCGATATGAAATACATTCACTCATTCATCCATGTGTAATAAAATACCCTCTCATTTACACGTCACATGGAGACACTCAACCATTCACCCTTTCATTCTCACATACAGACAAAACATTCACTCATTCATTCATGCGTTATAAAGAGACATTCACTCCGTCATTCACTCATTCATCCATGTGTAAAAATAACACATATGACATACGACCAATTGCTTTGCTGTTCACACATACCGAGACAAAAAGCATTCACTCATTCATTCATTCATTCGTTCATTCGTTCATTCGTGTGTAATGCAGACATAACATTGACTCAGGCATTCACCCTCACATTCATGCATCCTGTGGAGACACGACCATTCAGGCACCCGGAGAACCCTGAGGAGCCCCGGCGGCCACACATGAAGGCCTCCTGTGGGAATCCGACCGGGCAGAAGCTCCTCCGCAACCTTCTGGGTTCAGGTTCTCCCACAAAAGCCAGGGGAAATCAAACACCTCCCTGACACCCCGCAGAAGATCAGCGTAAAAACAACAGAAGCGTCTCCTTGACTCGGACCAATCGGGAGGCGGCTAACAAAACTCCGGAAACATCTGCGGAGGAACGAGGAGAGCGAGGAGATCCGGTGAAGCCGTGCAGATACCCGAGCAAACCTTCTGCTCCTCCTCTGCGGCCGGAGGAACGTGAGAAGAAGAGCGAGGAGGAGCCCCGGCGCCGGCTGGAAGTGTGGCTACCTTGAGGAGGAGCACGTCCAGCGGCCTCTCCCCGCGCGCCCGCAGACGGTATCTGCGCCGGTGCCGCTCGTACATGGCTCCTCCGAGAAGGTCCTCCGCCGGAGGAGGACGTCTGCAGTCACATCTGGACGGAGGACGCCCTCCTGCTCCGCTCCCTCCTCCTTCTCGCCTTCTTCTCCACCCAAAACTTTAGTTCTGCCTCCCTCCCTCTCTCTCTCTCTCTCTCTCTCTCACACACACACACACACACACACACACACACACACTCTTCAATGTGACGGACACAAGCGGGCCTTTATGACTCCGCCGAGTGCGGTAACTGGATCTGCGGCGCGGCGCCCCCCGGTGGCGGAGGCCGCGACGGGCCACCCGAGTCGCAGGACTCTCGGAGGGGAGGTGGGCGGGGCTCGGGCAGAGGAGAGGCTGTGATTGGCCGCTGCGTCTGAGCGTTCAAAAGGCGGCGGCTGAGGATTCAGACGATTTCTCGCTACACTTTATCGTATATTTGATTGTTATTTAAGAAACATTCTGCTCGGTAGAAGACGAGTTCCTTCCTGTGGAGATCTGTGGTCTGAGTCTCCTGAAGGCCTGTCCCGCAGGGAGGACGGTCCTCGCGGCTTCCTCTGACACCTCCGCTAAGTGACTCCAGATCTCCTCCCAGGATGGAGTCTGTCGGCGCTGGAGATGAGGCGGATGGAAGATCTGCGGCGTGGCTCTGAGATCCCACGCATGATAGAAAGAAAACTCAACTTGAAGTTGTGGTCTTTGTCCTTTCACGACTCCAGGGGGTTCTGCTTGGCAAAGGGAGAACGCTGTGGAAGCTCCTGCTTGGATCTCCAACATAACGGGAGGGCTTCCTGTAGAAGCCCCTCCCCTCGGACTTCCTGTCTGCGGGCTAATGCTGTCAACGCGGCGGCAGCGGCCACATGCTAACGCCCCTGTTGCTCTCAGCCTTCAGCAAACCTCTGGATGATATTTGGATGACCAGGTGAGGCTCAGCGGTGGAGCTGGAGCTGGAGGTGGAGCTTGAGATGGCTGAGCTCAGGATGGTGACACCACGTGACCTGCAGCTTTCGGACAGCGGCGCACAAAGGAGCGTCCTGCAACTCCAGGTCACCTCCCCCTGAAGCTTCAGTCCGGAACATCTACTGTTCGTCTCGTGCTGACCTTCAGCTCCTTTCAATGTCATGCCGGGTCATTTGGGAGGAGACCCTTCAGGTGAGCCCAGCTGGCTTCTGTCTTCTCTGCCGGGTTTCAGGTCTGGTGCTGGAGAACGGTGTGGATGAAGGCTTCCGGGCAGCTACACAGGCTAATGTTTCACCGTGTTCTGGGTTCATTTCCTGACGATCACATCCACGTTTAGGTGATCTCTGGACCGCCAAGTGATTGGATGCAGATCAGGAGGAGGTTCCTGCAGAGGTTCAGGCCCTCTATCGCGTAGCTTTGAGGAACCCGAGTCTCTGTAACCTCTGGGTCGGTCTCCTGCTGCTCTTCCTGTGGTCTCATTTGTATTTTGACAAGTTCCATTAGGATTTTGGGGAGCAGGTTGGTGAATTTTGGAAAAAATTCCACCGGCCTTTGAAATAATTCTTCACATTCAGGTCGTTTACTGCGATGTTGGAGGTCGCCGTGTTGAGAAGGATCTCACCCGGCGTCCAGAAAACGCAGGCAATCCTGATAAATGACAAATGTCCTCAGTCACTGTCTCAACTATCTTCTTCTTCTTCTTCCAAAGGAATAAATGGACGAGGCTGGGCTCAGAGATCCTTGAGGAAGCTTCAGAAAGGTGTGTGAGGGTCTGGATAATAAATATCGCCACTTCCTCCCGGGGTCAAAGGTCACGCCCCGTCACTCCGAAGAGCAGAGGACGCTCAAACGGCCGGCTTCGCCGACGGCAGTTCTGAGGTAAAAACTGGGCGTGAACTTCAGTCGCGGCAAGATGTATTACAATGCAAATGTGACCTTTATGCGCTGAAGGCTGAACAATAGGATCCTGTAATCCACTTCTCTCCTCCAGATGTACGCTTAATAACGTCAATAAAAGGTATTGAGCGGGCGGCGCTCTGAAAACGGGCCTATTAGGAGGCACTTCACGGGGTCACGCCCGCTATGTGCGGCTCCTTCCGGGAGGGAACCGGGAGCAGATCCTGGGTTCAGAGGGCAGCAGACAACCAGGAGGGCTGGAGATGAAGGTGCGGGGGCGTGGACTCGGGGACCTTCTGCATGAAGGTGTCAAGAAACAGCAGGCGTTTTCTAAAATAATTCTATCACATGAGATATCTGTAAAATAAATATGATGAAAACTTCCATACTTCTCCCACTGGAGACGGTGGTACCGAACAAAAGACAGGAGGCAGAGCTGGAGGTAGCAGAGATGAAGATGTTGAGGTTCTCTTTAGGAGTGACCAGGATGGAGAGGATCAGGAATGAGTCCATCAGAGGGACAGCGCATGTTAGATGGTTTGGAGAGAAGGTCGGAGAACCCAAACTGAGATGGTTGGGTCATGGACAGAGGAGGGATAGGGACTATATTGGTAGACGGATGCTGGAATTGGAGATGCCAGGCAGGAGGTCTAGATGAAGACCGAAGAGAAGATTTATGGACGTAGTGAGAGAAGATATGAAGGTAGTTGGTGTGAGAGAGGAGGATCCAGAGAATAGGGTTAGATGGAGAAGGTGGATTCGCTGTGGCGACCCATGAAAGGGAAAAGCCCAAAGGAAACGAAGAAGACTGGAACTAGAAAATTCAAAATGTGCGACGGCAGTCAATTCATAAAATTAATCATACGTTTTTTATCTTTCATTGAATGGCATAAAGATAATAAATCAGTCTGATGATTAAGATATGTGCTTATTTACTGCAGAAACTTCAGATGACACCGTGTAGGCAGAACTTTGAGGGAGAGCCCAAGACGCTCTTCTTCACGGCCCCCCGGACGCCAGGTGTGGCGCCCTCTGCTGGCGACCCCTGCGCCCTGCGGGCTGGCAACGCAAACATCTGGCGTTCAGAAGAAACCGCCGGCCCCAAACCGCCAGCCGGGAATACGCAGCCCCACTGCTGAGGAATCCGTCCGTCAGCAACATTTCCCGGCACGCGGAACACCCCGGCGTACGTGGGGAGATCCTGCCCGGCCTCAGGCGGAGGGGAGGGGCCGCCGCATACTCGCGCGATGGCGGCAGGAGGGCGTACGTCCACGGGTCGCCGGTTCAAACCCCGGGGTCAACACCGGACATCCCGGGACAGCAACTGCTCCCGACGGAAGGGTGACGGCTTCCACGTCACGCGCACGCTCATCCAACGGCGGGCCAGGAAGAAGACAGGCCGTAATGACAAAAGCAAGAGCACGGACATGACCTTGAACTGGCAGGAGGCCGTCGAACATTAACTTGTCATGGAGGAAGATCTCATGATCTTTGTGGAGGAGCTTTGGGGGAAATGACCCGCGGGGAGGTGTGACTGACCGGGCGTTGCCATGGCGATGACACACTCTGTCAACGTACGGCAGGTTGTGTAACTGGTCAGCTGGTGTGTGCGTGTGTGTGTGTTTGTTGACTCCCTTTGGGTGTGAAAGGTAGAGGGTGTGTGATGGGTCGTTATCGCGGCGTGAATCACGGCGGTCACGGGACAGCATGGCGGCGGACTCACCGTGGTGGTTTCCGTGGAGACGCCTCCATCCTGGTCGGCAGCGACGGGCGCGGTGACCTCCACCTCTGGACAGACGGGCACACGCACGCGCACACGCACACGCACACACACACACACACACACACACACCACAGTCAGAGCGAGAAGAAGCAGTAAGCCAGTGTGTGTGTGCGTCTTCTCAGTTCATCTCGGCATGCAGGAGAAGCTCCTCCTCCGAAGAGGACATGTTTTGCTCAGCTTCGCATCCTCACGTCCGGTCGGCGGAAACGATGCTGGTGCTCAGGACATGGAGGTCCGGGAGAAGCAACCAACGTGACCCGGGAGCTGCGGCAGAGCTTCTGATCGCAGAAGGCGTCTGCGGCGAGGTGGGATGACGGGACTCTGAGGTCCACCTGCACTTGAAGGACGAGGGGCGCTCCTCTGGAGGGCAATGTCCGCGGAGGACGGGTGGTTTGAGAGAGGAGCCATCTATCTCCCACTGGAGACCTTCACTGGAGAGGAGGGTTCCTTCAACACGACCTTTCACCTACATACAACACGCCGCTGACAGCCGTCAACATTTAGATAACGAACCCTTTGGACTTGGACCGACGGCCCGGCAGGTGCGGACCAGAAACTACACACAGCCTGTGAGAACCTCAGGGGTGAAGAGGAAGAAGATCTTGAAAGAGAGGAACCTGACACTCGGTTGCACCCGAAAGATCTGACAAGTGTCGACGACCGAGCTAGCAAAGACAGGAATCGGCCTTCCATCGGCTGAAGATAAGACAGGAGATGCCTCAGAGCTGAAAAAAGATTAAAAAACCTTCTTAAAAAAAACAAAAAAGGTCTTCATCATCTGCGAGATCTTCCATAACGTGCAAAAGGCTCCTTCAAAATAACAGAAATACGCCGAGGTTGTCCACCGGCTTGTGCTACAGTCACCCGGAAAACTGCAGTGTTTTCTTTTCTAGATATCTACAGTGCACTCGAGTCCTCCGGCGTCTCCAGCCCAGGAGAGGAGATACGGAGGGGAGGGAAGACAAACCCGTGGGAGTCGAGCAGGAAGGGAGCCGCCGTCCTTATCCGAGCGGAGGAGACGCTGAGCAGACGGAGGTCCCGCACCCTCAGCTCACCTCCGCCCTGCTCCCACACACCTCCTCCAAACATCTCAACACAACCGCTGACCTCAGCCTGCAAGACTCACACTCCATGAACACTGAGAGGTCCCTGCAGGACATGTGAAGGACAGGGTGAATGGTTGTATCTCTGTGATGCGTGAATGAGTGAATGGTTAATGTCTCTATGATGTTTGAATGAATGAATGGTTAATGTCTTTAGGACAAGTGAATGACAGGGTGAATGGTTGTATGTCTCTCTGTATTGCATGTAGATAAGAGGGTGAATGGTTAAGGTTCTGCATGACACATGGATGAGAGGGTGAATGATTGTTTGTCACGTGAATGAGAGGGTGAATGAAATGTTTCCATAGGACACGTGAGTTAGTGAAACAATGTCTCTATATGACGTGTGAATGAGAGGGTGAATGGTTCATGTCTCTGTGACGCGTGAATGAGTGAATGTTTAATGTCTCTATATGACACGTGAATGAGAGGGTGAATGGTTCATGTCTCTGTGACGCGTGAATGAGTGAATGTTTAATGTCTCTATATGACACGTGAATGAGTGGATGTTTAATGTCTCTATATGACACGTGAATGAGAGGGTGAATGGTTGTATGTCTCCATGTGACACGTGAATGAGTGAATGGTTAATGTCTCGACATGATGCGTGAATGAGAGGGTGAATGGTTGTGTCTCTATAGGACACGTGAATGACAGGGTGAATAAACTGACGCATGAATGAGTGAATGCTAATGTCTCTATGTGATGCGTGAATGAGAGGGTGAATGGTTGTGTCTCCATATGACGTGTGAATGAGAGGGTGAACGGTAGTACGTCTGTTTTGCATGCAAATGGAAGGGTGAAAAGTTGTATGTCTCGATATGACGTGTGAATGAGAGGGTGAATGGTTGTGTCTGTGAGGTGTGAATGACAGGGTGAATGGTTGAATGTCCATATGTGTCAATCACAGCAGGGATAGGCTCCACCCCCCCTGACATCAGTACAAGCAGCTTAGAGAGTGAATGGATGAATTTCCGGCTGAAACAAACCCCTGAACCCGGCCTATGAGTGTCCTG
The DNA here is from genome assembly GCA_901007705.1 of Fistularia tabacaria. Classification (NCBI taxonomy): domain Eukaryota; kingdom Metazoa; phylum Chordata; class Actinopteri; order Syngnathiformes; family Fistulariidae; genus Fistularia; species Fistularia tabacaria. The sequence goes on from CAAKHD010011981.1 coordinate 9,169, forward strand.
GAACTCTGTCCGCCTCTTGAGGAAACGTGTCATGTGTCAGGATGAGGTTCTGCTGACAGGAGCTTCCTGAGGGCATCTGACATTTCAAACATCTGCAGAGTCTTTTGTAAACCGCTCAAGTCAGAGGCTGGAGGTGGCCGGCCAATCGGAGATGAGCCCCGCCCCCTCCGGAGGCTCTCTGTCCGAGTCCCGGCTCTTTGGATCCGAGTCTCCAGGAGGCGACCGGAGGGCTGACTCCTGATGGAGCCTCTGTCCGTGAAGCGGAGGTTCTAGTTGATCAGATCTCCGAGCCTGTCTATCGTTTGCCGAAGCGCCGCGGCGACCGTTAACTGACTCCGCCCACCAGAGGAAAGCCACGTTTGTTATGGTCTGGATGGAGCCCTGACAGGAAGTGATGAAACATCCCCATTCTTACGTGTGACTTCACCCACGTACCTGCGTCCATGTGTTCGCTTTCATCCTCCGCCTCCAGCGGTTCTGGCTCCACGCCGCGCCCGAACGCCTCGGTCGTCCGAACGCCGCCGGGCAGCTGCGCCTCGGGCTCGTGGCCGTCCCATTCCTCCATATGATCTTCTCCGGCGTGGGTGGAGACGTCCTGCTCCTCCGCGAGGACGTTCTCCTCGGTCGGGTGGAACAGGTCCGCCGTGGAGCTCCCCACCGATCGGAAACTGCCGTCGTCGTCGTCGTCGCTGGAGAGGCCGTGAGCGGCGGCGGCGGGCGTATCCGGCGAGCTGGGCTCCTCTCCTGGCCCCTCGGGCCCGTCCAGAGGCGAGGGACGGTATCCAGAGGGCGGAGGAGCGTCTGAGCACTGGCCGCTCTCAGACGGATTCCCAGGGTGACAGCCGGGCGCCGGCTGCTCGGCGGCGTAATCCCTGGCAGCTGCTTCCTGGTTTTGTTCCGGGCTGTTTGTGTTTGGCGGAGGTTCCCCCTCGTGGAGGCCTTCTATCTGAGGAGCCAGATCGGCGCTGTCCGTCACCACCGGGGGCGACGGGTCGCCGGTTAACCCTTCGGGGCGGGAGCGCTCGCGCTCTTCCGAGGAGGACGGGTTCTGGCCCATGGCCGGAGGAGCCGCGTCCCCGCGGGACGTTATGGAATCCGAGTCCTCCTGGCTCCTCCTGGATGCGCCGTCCTCTTGGCTATCAGCTTCCTCAGGGCTCTCCTCGTCACAAACAGTCAAACCAGAGAGCGGGGCTGGTTCCTCCTCCTCCTCCTCCTCCTCCTCCTCCTCCTGCTGCTGCTTCTCCTCAGAACGGTGCAGATCTGCCTTTGGATTTGGACACTCCGGCTCCTCTGCGGGGTCGAGGCCATGCCCCCCGCGGGGGCTCACGGTCCGGCCCGGTCGCGTTTCTGCATTCCCGCCGTCCTCCCGCGGCGGGCTGCTCGTCGGCGCTCCCGCGGCGGCGCCACAACAACACCCGTCGGCCACGTGCGGCGGCTCCGACTGCAGCTCCGCGGCGGAGACTCCCTGCGGGAAGGACGGGGAAAGGGAAAACAAAAAAAAACAAAAAAAAGGAGGAGGGTGAATGTGTTCTTTGCTAGCTGGCCGTGGACCAGGCGGCGATTGCGTAAGGTGCTGCCGCTGGTTACACAAACCGGACTTGAAGGTCGGAAAGAAAAACAAATGAAAGACAAACACCGAGAGAGCGGGGCCGGGTTCCCGGGCGAAGTGGCCCGGCTCCGGCGGCCGGCTCCGGCTCACCTCGGCGCGGCGCCGGCGCAGCAGCTGTTCCACGCCGGCCCGGAGCGGCGGGGGTTCGCGGCCGGGGGCCACGCTCAGCGTCAGCGTGTGCGTGGGCAGCCGAGGGAGGTGGCACCGCAGCAGGGCGTCGGAGGGGAGCGGCGGCGAGGCGTCCGGGGCCGGCTCCGGACGCGGGTCCTTCTCAGCCCTGCCGGGAAATAAACACTTAGATCATCGGCGAGGATCTTAATAAGGCGCAGCGGTGCTTAGGAGAGGTGATGTCAGCGGAACCCCCGCCCTCCATCTCCTCTACAATCCATGTGCTCTGCTGCTGGGATCGTTCTTCAGCACGGCCACGGCTGAGAAAATACATGTTCCGATCTGCCCCGGACTATTTTAACAACCCAAACCCCAGAGCGGCCCGTCACAATAAGAGCCCAACACGAAAACAAAGTGTGTTGCAAAACTAGTTTTGGGGAAAGAGTCTCCTGGAGAAGAGACAAAGACACGGTGGTTCTGGGTGGAATCTGCAAACACTTCAGGGAGGTCCTGAAGTAGCAGAGAAACATCCTCAGAGTTCCCTTGAAGGTTTTCCAAATCAATTCGGAAGGTTCTGGAGGAGGAGGAGGAGGAGGACCTTCTGTTGTGGAAACCCTGACTTGGCGTATGTGCAGCGTTTATCTGCCACCTGAAGCGATATGAGTGTTTTCCCCGTCTCCCCGCCCTGCTGAGCAAACGCTGCAAACGCCACGGGCGACTCCTCCCGTCCGATAAGGCGGGGGGGGGGGGGGGGGGGGGGGGGGGCGGGG
>CAAKHD010011981.1:41736-62306 GCA_901007705.1 Fistularia tabacaria
CCCCCCCCCCCGGTACAATCACCTCTTTTTTCGCCCCCCCCCCCCCCCCGGCTCCCCCCGGGGGCCACCATTAGCCCTTAAGGTCACTATGTGTACTTTTTCAAGAGCCCAAAAGGTTGCCGTGCCAGTAAGAGTTCCAAAGAGGTCGTATTTCACCCAAATGCTAAGACAAGTGCTGCCGCGCACAACTCCCTATGTCAGGATGTCGTGAATGAATTTGTTTTTTTTCCCCGTCAGTGGTTTATCCTGTCATTTTTTGAAAATCACACTAATTATGAGCAAGTTGTCAAGGGAAGAGGAATAAAAAAAAAAAAAGGACAATCATGCCTGTGCATGAGAGAAAATAACAAAAAAAAACAAAAAAAAAAAAACCAAAGCAGAAGTTGTATTTTTAGATGACAAACACAATCCACCTGATTAAATCTCGACGTGAACGAGCGGATCGCACGTTGGACATAAAAAGGCTCATCTGCAAAGTGCTAATACGGCTAATGAGTTGAGGCCGCCGTGCCGGACCTCTGTGCGGCGCCGCGGCCCAGACGCCCACTCGGGCCGCCCAGGTGCACCCGGACACCGGGCTAAACGCGGAAATTATCCGATATGGATGGGGGAAAAAAAACCAAGGCGTAATCGTCAGCAGCTGCGGTGAATCGATGCGACTGTGAAGGACTCGGCTTGAATTGAAGTTTTAGCGCCCGGGAGGCTTGACGGCACAGCCTTCCTTGATTAATCTCCATTCCGGCCCATTGGCAGGTGACTAACTGTTGGCCAATAGAGCCTTTATTTGTCTGAATAAGGATCAGCAGCCGAGGTCAAGGAGACGTTGACTTCGGCGGAAACCCGCCCTGGCTGATTTATCGCTCCTGCGAGTCCTTGTGTTTGCCGGAGGATACTCTGGCTCATTTGGTTGAGCGCGAGCGGAAACGCCTGAACCGGCGGCCAGGTCCGGGAGGAGGGGGGGGATTTTCGTGTCGCCGCGGGTCCCCGTTTGCTTGTGGACGTGAAGCTTTCCGCTGAATCATGCGGTCTTTGTGCGTGGAGGCAGGAGATACGGTGTTCTCGGTGCAGAAATAGAAGCCGCCGGGAAAAAAAAAAAAAAAACACAGGCCCGATCCGGTTTCAAACAGCAGGAATCCCCGGCGCCCTCCGGCCCGTCGTCTGGCGGCTGACGCGCTCAACGGCGAAATTCATTTTCGATAGAGCCGGCGTGCAGGACGCGCGGACCTCCTGATCACAAACCCTGCGTCAGACAGGCCCTCGGGCGGCGAGGAATAACAGTGGCTTAAGACGTCTGCGTTAAAAGGAGGAGGGGGGGGGGGGGGAGACAAAGCCGCGGGCAGGAAATGAAGGCAGGCAGAGCCGCTGATGTTTGTCCTGCCTGGAACTTTCATCGTTTTCACGCCGCTCCGAACCAACTGGTCCGTGTTGACAAACCGCGGGCCGAAGCCCGTACATGAGGCTGGAGATGGGACGGATAGAACGTCATTGTTTGTATAACGCCGGCCTCGGCGGGCTTTGGCTGGTGAGCGCATTCAAAGGCGTCATCCGTGGCTCTGGGAAACGCCGCTCTACTTCTTCCGCCCATAACTGAAAAACTAATCAACGTAGCGATCAATGACGAAAAGCCCTGAACATAATTTTGCCGAATGAATGGAAGTACAGTCACACCTCGACTTAGCAGTGGAGTTGGTTTCGAACTCAGTTTGCTTGTAAATCAAATCAAAGTTCCTCATTGAAATTAAGTGGAACGCCATATATCCGTATTCATCCACGTATTTACCTTGAGGACCGGACAGAATTTCCATTTGTCGCTCTATCCTTAACTTAGCTTACTGGCGCCACACTTAATGCTACAATGCTATGCTAAACGTAACCTGCACACCTTGCTACAGTCTATGTCTAAACTCCATTTATGGACAGAGTGACGCCGCTCCTCTTTCTAAAAAACATCAAATCGTCCCCGACCGGCTTTGAACGCCTCTTCCGACGTCTCGTCCGTCCACGTTCCCGACGTCCGCCGCCCCGAATCCCCGTAAACGTCTCCCGCATTCCCACAGAAGATGGACTCCGTCACCGTATCTCACCCACAACCACTTCTCCATGCCTTCACGGACGAGTCCACCGCACGCACGCCTCGCTCATGGTTTTCCATGATTCTCTCTGGGCTAGCTTGCGGCGGGCGGCGCTTCCCACTGTCTTTAAACGCCACCTTAGGGACAGCGACGGCCATGTTGGCGTCAAACGCTCATCCCGCTGGCTGCTAACTCAGATCTGGGCTCCGATCACAAAGCTAAACATCCAGCGAGCCACGGCTCGGAGCTCGATCCGAAGACGCACTTGTAAGTCAAGGTTCCTCTGTGTTTTATCTTGAATTCATGCACGCCTTCTTCAGATTCACATATTGTACACACACACACACACACACACAGACACACACAGACACACACTGATATGTTTAATCATGTGTTTGTTCTTATCTTTTAAATGAAGCCTTGTAAATCATTTACAAAGTATTCCACAGGACGCTAGTTGTAAAAAAACGGGATGGTAAAAGTTTAATTAAGATTTGAATTTCATTGCCGGCATGGGGTCTGATATGCCAGACAGCAGATGTCCTAATTCACAGTGTTCCCGACTAAATACTTCAGATCCTCCGTGCCTGTGAGCGGATGAAGGCTCTGCGGTTTTGGCAGGTTTGATGTTTAACTCTTGACGTTTGTTTAACCTCCGCCGGTCGGCCGCGCCTCGCCTCCCAAACACCGCTGCGCGGCGGCGTCGAAGCCCCCGCTGAGCGACAGTCCCCGTCAGCCCGGCTCTTCTGGACGTCGGCTGAATTAGTCGAGGCTACGTCTCCAGAAGACGGCCGCCGCGGTAACCCCGGCTACACCGTGCTGCCCGCCATTTAGATAGTCACGGCCGTTTGATTTAATCAAACCTCGCTATTGTCTCGGCGGGCAGATATGAGGGCGCGGCGCCGACGCGACCTCTCCCCGACACACAAAAGCCTCCTCTGTTCGGGAGGCCGCACACAAACGCCGGCCGACAAGACGAGGCCGGGGGATGAAAGCGCTCCTCAGTGTTTGGTGACAGTTATTACCCTCTCCGCTGAAACCAAATACCTGCCGGCCCAGATAGCATTATCTCATTGTGAGGCTCACCAGGGGCCGGCCTGTAATCAGGGCCCGGGCCTCCACGGACGCTCCTCCCCGCCGCCCCGGCTGCGTTTCGCCGGGCATTCTTTCGGCGAGCGTGAAGCCTTCGGGCCGGGCTAATATTTAGAAAGGGACATTTACCTATCTGATGAAATGTTGACACTGAAAAGTCCATCATGGCCGCCCGCCCACACAGCGTTATGTCATTGTTGACCTGTCAATGTTCAACGCACGGCTGCATGGTCGGCAGGGCCCTATCTGAGGCAGGAATGTTTGCCGATCGACATGGCAGCGGGACGGCGATCGAGTTTGTGCGGCTTTGTAGCGACGACTGCCAGCCGTGGGCTCGGGGCCTCGGACGTGTCTCCGCTCATTTTGTTGTATCGACATTCCCTGGCAAGACCGCAACGTTTGCTTAAAGGGCTGACGGACGAGTGGGTGCCGGCTGTGACGTCGGCGCCGCCACACGGAGAGTCCACCCGTTCGGATCCCTGACGAGGGCGGACATTGATTTTGTGCTGTAGAAGAGCGTCTTCCAAACCTCGTGCAAAGAAACGGCCATCTTTTGTTCTGCCGACGGGATTACACACATGTCCGGCTCACTTGTTTGTTGACGCTTTCACATCTTATTGATGTTGAAATTGCATCAGGTGGGTTTTTTTTTTTTTTGCACTCGAGGCGACAATATCCTGGATCTAAATGCCCGCCGCGACATTTAAACGCAGCACAAGCGAGCGGCGAAAAACACGGACTTGCACTCGAACAGCTGGTTGGGAACCCCCGAGCGCTAAGGTGGAGAAGAGAAGCAAACCTGTAAATGTCAGATTTGGGAAAAAGAAAGTGTGTCTGGTCTCGTCTGTGAGGTAAGAGGTTTAAATTTGGAGAATCCCACTACCCTCGGTCGCACAGCAGGCCGGATCAGATTAAAACCCCCGTCACGCACGCGTCGTATCATGGCCGCCGGGCGCTGCTGCAAAATATATGTTCGTCCCAGCCGTCCCTTCCCGCAGCAGCCGCTCTGCGGGGCAAACGACGGGGTAATTAACGGCATTAAGTATGGTCCCCGTCAGGGCCGGGGGTCAGACTAAAATGCACCGTGATTCATTTTATCAATTACACCTGTGTCTGGCCTGCCGGGACATGAAAAAGAAAAAAAAAAAATTGGCCGCCGTGAAAAGTTGCCTGTTGAACAGAGTTTTAATTAAAACCTGTCAGGAAGTGGACCGTTTTGACTCGAGGAAAGCCCCGGCGGACGCACTAAATTTCCCCCTCTCTCCGACACACCCCGAGCGCACCGGCCGTGCCGTTGACACTTTACCGCATCCCGATGCTCCCGGCACGCCAACGCCGCGCACGAACCTGGACGCTAGCCTCCTGAGCGAGTCCGGCACGGAGGAGGGCGCCGGAGGTTAGCGGACCGAAGCGCCTAAATATCGCCGACAGCCAAAATCAGCGTCCGACAGACTGGATTAGAAGTGACGCTTTAGGGAGAAAAAAAAAAAAAAGGAAGTGGGAGAAAAAGAGGAAAGGAAAGTGGCTAGTTTTAAAGGCTAAGTGAATAGAAGCAGATAGGGAGTTCAGGGGCGGGGCCAAACCCATTCCTATGAAAACCACTCAACGGTGCATGAAGCAGGTGAAGACCTCCACGGGCATAATCTTGCTCATGGGGAAAAGGTTTTCCCCACCACATCTTCATGTTATCTGAATACCGAATAGATCTAATTACACCAGATAAGGTGGATGTCTGTGGAGGTTCTCAGTCATCCAGGTCACGGTGAATTCTTGTGCAAATCTTCTTGTGGTGGCGACTGGACTTGAATTTCTTCACTTGAAAACGTTTCAGCACTAATGACCCACGGGGAATGGATGTATAGGAAGCCTGTTTACATCCCAGAAACAGGAGGCTTCCTCAGGTTTACTGACCTGTGGGTCAGTCAGGACCCTGAGGAACTCCATGTAGACACGGGGAGAACATGGAGACTTCTCACAGAGAGGCCCCCCGTGGGAATCCAACCAGGCACCTTCTGGCTGTGAGAAGGAAGCGCTAACTGTTGCGCCGATCCATGAAATAGTATCCGCTTGCTTAAGTGAAATCCAATGGATGCGAATATAGCATTACTCGAATAAATCCCCTGGACATCAATCTCTAGATATATAAAGTGAAGGGGAGAAACTTCTAATGAAGAAGTCCAAGTCCAGTTGCCACCACAAGAAGATTGGGACCAGAATTCAGAGAAGGTGGAGCACTTTTCACAGCGTCCATGGCGCCATAGCGGTACTGGGCGCACCGACCGGTGCCACGGTTCCCATCATTTGATCTTTGTCTTAACTGATCTGGCAGAGGCGGCTGGGGTTGGACTCGGGTTGGACTCGGGCAGTGGGGCGTTAACCACACAGCTACCCCACCAGACCGGTCGTTCGCAACAGCCCGGGTTTCCTGTTTACATCCCGGCCAACACGTCGCCGGAGGCCCGGGGTTGCGGGCCCGGGCGAGGCCTCGTCCGAGGGCGAGGAACTCCGCCCGCGCCGAGCGCCGCCGTGCTTTAGGATACTGATAATAATTCCTTATTTCCCCTCCCAAGCAGCTTTAGTTGAACGCATGTCCTCAGAAAAAAGGAAAAAGAAACTCCCCGCTTATTACTCTGAGCCGCCAGATTGTGGCTCGCCGCCTTTCCAGGGAGCGCCGGGAAACATTCGGCTTAATCCCGCGGCTGATAATATGTTTAGCACTTCTCGGGGTCGCGCAGTTGTTCCCGGGGTTTCGATCCGATTGCGAAAAGAAAATGAAGTCAGCGGAAGTAAGAAGTGGCGTAGAGGAAATGAAAAGGTAGCTTCGAAGGGGAAAAAAAAAAACACAAAAAAAAGTAGTGAGAGGGAGAGGTTACAACAATGACCAGTTAGGCCGGGGTTCCTCGGTGAGCTAATCCAGCCTGACAGTGGCCGGTTACTCACTTCCCCTGCGCCGCTTCTATAAATCTACCAAATCCGGAGAAGAAGCCGAGTTTCGTGTCGGCAAAAAAAAAAAAAGGAACTGCATGAATGACTGCGGAGACCCTGAGACTTTTGAGATTGATACTTGCGATCTGATTATGCGATGAAGTCATTTCCTTCTCACGCCAGCCGCCCGAAACGTTCAACTCCGCCGTTGCGTCGGCGCGAACCGCGTTATAACCGGCGCGCCGTCCCGTTTCACAGCCGACGAGCGTGTGACCAGAGATCAAGTTAAACGAAAACAGGAGAGGAGCTGTGGCTGGATCACAGACCATCACGTGAAGAAGGATCCCCTTCACCCGGCCGGCCTTTGTTGATGAAGTCCGATTTGCATTGGTTTGTCCGACATCCACCCATCTCCATCATCACATCATCTGCGTAACCACAGACGACATTCCGGTTTCTTCCCCTGCCTCCAAATAACCCTTACATGGTTCTCTTGTTAACTTTCTGGTGGACTTCTGACCACTGACGGTCAATTCTTGTCAATTTCCAGTTCATTTCCTGCTCATTTTAAAAGCCATTTTTCACAAATTCGTTGAGATTTTTTTTTCACTCATTTCTGTCTTTGGGTAATTTGTTCCTTATTCTCGCATCATTTCTTGCACGTTAGAAAAAATAAAGTAAAATAAGAACGTTTATTATAAATTGCCCTGCTCAGCTTGACCGTAAAATCTTAAGAAATGCGTCAAGGCTGGCATCGGGATTAAATGGCAATTTTTTATTTTTTATTTTCGTGCAGTGCGTGGAAAAACCTAGCCTTTGAGGAAATGTGTGTGCAGAGATAACGCTGTAATTTCCCCGCAAGCAGAACTCATTTACAACTTAATTCCTGAGAAGATGCCGTGGCAACACGTGCTGTTATCAAAGCCATTAAGCCTTATCGCCCGGGCAGACGTCACCCGGCATGGCGGGCCCACCGGACTTTATCCCGGAATATCGTCAAAACAAGATGGGAAATAAAGAAATCACAGCTATCCAGCGGGATTTCTTCACGCAGCCCGACGCCAGACAGCTAAAAGTCACGCGGGTTTGATTATTCAAACGGCGGAGGAGGCCGCGGCCACCGACCTGACCCCCGGCGGCGGCTGGACGGGCGGCGGGTTTCGTCCGTCGGACGGCAGGTGTGTTTACGCCGCAGGAATCCCGAGCGGCGTGCGGCCATGTGAGCCTCGGCTCACCGATTAAGCGGCGGATAAACACGGCAGACGGGCGGATCAGAGGCTGATGTCAGAGGGGAGGCGGAGCCTGCCGCTCACGGCTCAGGTGTCCGCGTCCCGGTGAGCACAAGGCACTCGAAGCGCCTTTGCCGGGCGGCGGCGCTCATTCAGGGCGGCTTCGACGCTTCGTTCTTACATATTCTCAGGGAAATCCCATGTTTGCATGGTTGGAGGATCCCTCACAGCTTATCAGTCACTCTTTCGCTGACGTTTACGTGACACGTTGGTTCATTCTGGCAGATTTTTGCACGTTTTTGTCCAATTCTAAATGTCATAACCTTTTCAGTTACTTCTCAGTTTGGCGGGGAAACATATGTGGATCAGATTTCCACGCAATCACGTTATCAACAGATAACGTTCCTCACGTTTTTGGAGGGAAGAGCAGGGAATGTAAGCAAAGTCCCGCTTCCTTGTAAACAGGATGCGACAATATCTGCCGAGGTCAGGGTTTGGCGGCGCCTGCGACGGCGGGCTGAGGACCCGGACCCAAGCACGCCGGACAATCCCTGGGGCCATTAAACGCACCTTTCATTTCAGGGCCTTCGCGTCCACACGGTACGTTCGGGGCCAAGAAGAAAAGGGGCAAAATCCAAGTTTACATCCCTCATCTCCCTCTTTCACGGCGTAAGGGCCAGCTGGGCGATCAATTTCCATCTCGAAGACGCGGCTGCATTTCCGGCTCGATATTTTCAGGTAGTTTCCTGCCAACCCAGATATTTAACCACTCGGATAGAAAACCTCTCCAATTTGGCTCCGGCGACGAGCCTGATCCTGGGGAACCTTCTCGTTCTGCATTCCCACGGGCAGCGAAGCACCGCTGTGAGAACACGCACCTTCAGCTCCCCACTCCAAAACAAACCACAGGTGAAGTCGAAGAAGAGGACGATGACAAGGACAACGTGGAGATGTTCCTCGTGGCAGGAATGATAATCGTGGACCAGCAGATGGTTGAAGTTCTTGTATCTTCTTCCTGCACTGATGCACAGTGTGAAGGAGCTCATTAGCCGTTAGCTAACTCCACACTTTTTCTGGCCAAAATGTTCCTCTGTGAGGCCCGGAAGCCCCTCTGAGGCGAAGCAGGCCTTGGAGACCTCCGACCTCTTCGTCCCTCCAGTTCTCTCTGCTTCTGTCCATTTTGTCCCACGACAACATCTGACCAGCGAACACAGCCCTTTTTAAAAACGACGTTCTACGGTCTGCAAGACGTACCTTAAAAGCCCAAGCCTCGGAGTAGGAGCTCAGATGGTTCTCAGTACCGAGGTCCATGAACCCCTGGTTCCTCTGCCGTCTCAATGCACCGAGAAACGGAGCAGTTTGTAAAGAGGCTCAGGGAGCTTCTCCGGTGAGAAGGAGTGTATTAACAACCTTCAGGTAAAGATCTCGTGTTGTTTGCACTCAAAGGGCATTTGCTGATTTTTTTTTTTAAATCCAAGTTTTAATTTTACAACGTCTGTTCGCCTCCTACTTCGCATTGTTTCTTCAAGATAATAAAGACACCTACGTCACGGAAAACCATGGCCCGATCCTCAACAAATGACCCTCAGAATAAAGAAACTGCCTGAAAACCGGCAAAAATAATACTCGCGTCGAGAAAACCTTGCAAAAGAAATAAATAATAAAAATCAACGAGAAAAAGGCGAGGGATGACCTTTGATAAATACGACTCGCATCAACCTGCAGGAGAAAATGTGGAGGTCTCGAACAAAAAGTCAAGAAATTTGTGGAAGTTGTTTTTTTTTCCCCCGATCAGTGCCGGGGGAGTGTGAGAGCGGCCTTCGGCTCGGAGGCCTTCGAGCGTTATCTTCAGCCCTTATCCCTCGCTCGGGGCCGCGGGGGAGCAGGGCGTCCCAGCTGGTTCCGCCTCTGAAGCCCCAGACGGGTCTCTGAGAGTTGCCTTCAAACTCCGGAAGCAGAAAGCGCAGCGGCGGCTTCTTGTTTACTCGAGCGCGCTGAATCGTGGCAGATTGTTAGCATCAGAGTCGCAGCCGCAATTAGCAGCCCATCGCGCCTGACAGCATAGCATCCCGGGGGACGGAGACGCGTCTCCACGGCGACGACCAGCTGTGGATTTGTGCCGCTGTTTGCCTCAGACACCGAGTTGGACTTTTGCAACGGCATGTTCTTTTGCGGAACGTATTTAAAAAGATGATTTTCTGATTAGAATGGCTGAAAACAACTGACAAAAAAAAGCAAGGAAATTGCCAGAAAAAAAAAAACTCTGCACTAAATGCCCTTGAAATAGAGAGAAAATAAACAATTGATTGTAAAAAATTTATACATTTGCGGAAGTAGTTATTTTCTTGTGCTGACTTTGACTTTCATTTAAGAAACGTCACGCTTAGTTTAGGACATTAAATATCTTTGCAAGAAATAAAAGAGCAGAAAATGAGGAACAATCATTTCCAGCCTGGGGTCACTGAAGTATTTCCCGTGCAAGTACTGCCCATTAGGAATTTCTGATTAAACAATTTCTATTGCACAGGGATGTACTTAAAGGGTGACATTAGATGCGTTTTATTAAAAATAAAGTGTTTGTGGTGGCGGTGGCTGTGTGGTTGGAGGAGGAAGCGGCTTCACCAGCGCATACCTGCAGGACTTCCTGCGAAGCCTCCATTCTCCGGTAAACACCGAGTAATTACCAGGGTGGCGCGCTGCGTCTCCTCCATCATCATTAAATTAGGGGGTTTCTCATGGATGAGAACTTGGCCGGTTTCAGCGCGGAGCCGCCGCAATCCTCACAGTCATTTACACAAACTCTAAATGGGAGGGCAACTCCTCTTTCATTTGTCTGTTGTACTGGAGCTAAATACATATTTCATGTTTCTGTCTGGGAGCGGACGCGCTCGGCAGGCTAATGAGCCTCGCTGCCGAGCCGGGGCTTTGCAGGCTGAGGGGCCGCGTGTCGCCGCCAAACAACGTCTTCGCGCACACACGCACACGCACACACACACACACACACACACACACACACAGCCACACACACAGCCACACACACAGTGTTTAACTAGCAGATGAAAGTTGGAAACATGGCGGAAACACGATCCAATCATGGTTTCTTTTTTCGGGGGGGGGGGAGGCTTCGGGGAGGTCGGACACACAGCTGTAAAGTGCATTGAGAGATTTGTCGGGTGAAATGTTTTGGTTTCTTAAAAACCTGCGTAAAATAACCTCGGTCGTTTTCCGTGTTGTGGAGAGCAGGCGGGGCCGGAGCCAATCACAGCTGACGCTGAACCGGGAGGCGGGGTTTAAGCCAGACTGGCCGGCCGTCAATCACAGGGCTGCGTGTAGAGATGGCTGAACATTCACGGTCACGGTTTGAGGGTCTTCAATGGACCCGCTGACCGTTGTTAGACTGGAGATGGAGAACATGGACCACGAGATCGGCCGAGACCCAAAGCTAATAAAGCGCTGAGACGCAGAGCGTGAGCCGAGTCTTGGCTTCTTTTAAATCACATGTTTTCATCGAATTTCTTTCTCATCTTGAAGTTCTTAAGAAAGTTCAGACTCATTTCCAGCGGATTTCAGGACCCTGTCTCCGATCCCCTCTCCTCTTAACCATAGATGACTTTTTTTTGGGGCTCGTCTTCAGGTCAGATGAACGCTTTTCACTCATTCCTGACATTTTAAAAGGCCAATCGGTTAATAATTGATTCCAATGGTGAGAGTGAGGAAATACTGGGTTTATCCCGGGAGAACGATGTACTGGAATCACAACCAGACAGTTCCTTCAAAGATCGCTGACTATTATGCAATGAGTTAATAGAAGATAAAATTCCCATGCTTTCGCAGCTGGGAACCAGAAACCGAGCGGTTTCTATGTTCGAGGGGGCGGGGGTTGCTGGTTCAAATCCCCTGAGGGACCGCGTGACACCGAAACCGAGGCTCAAACTGGAACGTTTCCCACTCCGTCTTTGGTCAGGAATCCCCGGCGGGGACAGAAAACGAAAACGTGAAATGCTTCGGTCAGAATCAGCTTTCAGGAAGGAGCACTTCCCCTCCGCCCTGAACTTTGACCCTCAGCGGCTATCTGCGGGTCACGGTCGCCTCGCCCACACGTTTACCGTGAAATAAAAACGTAAAATAAAGAAAGAGCTCCAACGACCGGCAGCCACCGGAGAGGGTGGATTCTGATTCGTGCATTTTCTACTCACCCCCTTTCAGATATTTATCTCACCTTCAACAAACTCCACGCCGCCCTGTGCTTTGGAAACAGGAGAAGGCCGGATTAGGACTGCGATTAAATCTGGATTAATTGCGCAGCCCTGAGTTGAACGTGACTTGGTGTACTCCACTACGAATTGTACTCCACTCGGGTTTATTCCACACCTCATTTTACTTATTTAACAGATGTCTGCGGAGACTGCTGAACTATGAATTTCCCCCTCGGGGATGAATGAAGTACCTCCCTTCCTACTGAGAAAAGGGCCGCTATTAAATACTCAAGGCGTCAGAGACAGATAACCATGAAATGGCAGAGGCCAACTTTTATCTTTTTAATGTGACGGATTATATTAGGCGTCGCCTTACTAAACACCGAGCACTGTTGTGTCATCTGAGTAAACAGCGCGGGTTCGCAATAAAGTCCAAATTACCTGCACACAGAGGTGTTACTTATTGACAAGGGAAATAAACCGAGGAAAAGCGCATGATGGGTGGCGCGGCGGTACGCACTTCTACCTCGCAGCGAGAAGGTCCCCGGTTGGATTCCATGTTCTCCTCTATCTGCGTGGGGTTCCTCCTACGGGGTTCATTGTGGAGACGAGAGGGTAAATGGTTGTACGGCTCTAAATGTGGCCCCGTGATGGATCCAGGGGGAACCCCGGCTCTCGCCCGGTGACAGCTGGGAGAGTTTCAAGCGCTCCGAGTGCAGGATAAGCAGTTTGGATAAAGAATGTGTGAATAAATAGTCATGACGGTGCAACAAATCTCTATCCCAAAGACAAGAGGAAAGAAATTGCCAAAGAATCTGCGTTAAATTACCTGAGAAATTACCGAAATGAACCAGGGATGAAAAAACAAATAGCGTGGAAATATATATCGAAATGAAAAACGAGCTGAACAAACATACTTAAAGATAATTGGAATAAACTGGAAAGTTAACAGGAATTGACCTGCGGGGAGAAACGACAGAGGACTCAGCTATGAAACAACCAGAAAGCGTGCATGAAAACAAGCCGATAAAAAAAAAAAAAAAAGAAAAAGAAAAATCACCCAGAGAATGACTGGAAAACCTGTTCTGGAAAATGAGACCTTTGCGGAGTTTATTGTGTTTTAAATGTAAAAACCATGTCATCTGCAGGCCGTGCTTGTTACCAAGTTGATGAATATTTGCAACAGCTCTGGCTATTTTTCTCAAGTTATGTACAACGACCTACTAGATATTTAAACGCAGGAGGGTCGGAGAGATGATAATAAAAGCAGTTTTCCTCCTTTTTAATCACTTTAAATCCACAAATTCCACATTTATTGAGTGTCCCTAATAAAGTGGCGTTCAACCCGACGACGACTCACAGCTCGTCGACGCGCTTTAGCTAATTCCAACTAGCTTCTTTTGAAGAAAAATATATTCCTAATTTTTAATTTACTTTAAAAAGCGACACACGCGCACACACGCACACACACACACACGCTTCCTCGCCAGCCTCTCGCTTCACACGAACCCAGGAAAAAGGATGTCAACCGAGCAACAAGTTGAATTTAGAAAGTATTTTCACAAAAGTCATGAATAAATAATAATGATGCCTTAGCTTTTAGCTTTAGCCTTTGAAAGCGACTCCACCGGTCGCTCGTGAACCGGCGACGCGGCGTTAAGCGGCTCCACTTACCGCGACGCGGATGAAGCCTCAGCGGGAAACGACGGCCCTCCGAAGCATAATAATCCTTTTTTGGGGGGAGGGGGGGTCGTTTTTTGCCGTGTGTCGGTGTGCCCCCGGTCCGGGGTCGTGTCGGTTCCTGGTCGGTCCCGGAGAAGAACCGAAGAGTCCCCGGTGGCCGGCGGGGCAACTTTCCTCCAGTTGTTAGCGTCTCCCAGGACAACTCGGTGGGCGGAGGCACCGGCAGCGCTCCCCGGCCGGAGGGGGAGGTTTATCCGCTAACACCCCCCCGAAAGTCAGCTCTTTTTAATCCCCCGGTTTTCCCCCTTTTCCCAACAAAAACTACTGTTTTACTCTTATAATTCACACTTTTATTTGTTGTTAAACTACGCGACTTCTCGTGAGAAGTTTCGCGGTCGCGCTTCATCTCGCCGGCTGAAGTAGAGCCCAACAGGAAGCGGGGGTTGGCTAACTTCCGGTGAGCGGATTCTCAAAATAAAAGCGGGGTAAGAAAAGAAGTTTAACTCGTCAAAATAAATGTCCTCGAACAAACATTTGGATGTCTTATTATGATCCGTTGTCACACAAAAGGGAATAAGTCGATCAACTATTTAGTCTTTTCCTCTGGTCTGGGCTTTTTCCCTTCGGCGATTCGACCTTCTCCATCGAACCCGCATGTGGCAAACTCAAGGCCCGCGGGCCAAGCCACGTCTTTTTAGGTGGCTCGCGAGAACGTCTTAAAAGGTCTCAAACGTGTGCATCTACCACTGCGTTTCCCACAATTCACGCCAATCATGTTCCCCGCGAAGTGACGGCATCCCGCCGTGGATCCACATCGATGCCATTTTCAACAAGTGGAATTGAGAAATACGAGTGATCCCTAAAAGTTCAGGAAGGGAAACGTTGATGCAGATGGAGAGAATGTTTCGAGTCCCACCACCAACTTGAACTTCTCTGTTACGCCTACGACACACCTCACCCCTGTCTCACAAGCGGGCATACATGTCCTGCACCAGTCTTCTCTTGGCACGCTGTCGTATGCTTGTCTACAAAAGTGCAATGCAGCTCTCTCTGACCTTCTCCATTACCATCCTCAAAGCAAATACTGCATCTGTAGAACTCTATCAACTATTTAGAATTGTTTTATATCTCAATCGCCTTCTTTTCAATTGTTGATGACTCAGAGATGGAGACGTTGAGGTTCTCGTTGGGAGTGAGGAGGATGGAGAGGATCCGGCACGAGTCCGTTAGAGGGACGGCACGTGTCAGATGTTTTGGAGAGAAGGTCAGAGACAACAGGCTGGGATGGTTTGTTCATGGTTGAAGGAGGGACGGTGAATGTGCCGGTCGAAGGACGTTGGGGTCGGAGCTGCCAGGCAGGAGGTCCAGAGGAAGACCAGACCAAGATTAATGGGACGTAGTGGAAGAGGACATGAGCTGGTTGCTGTGAGAGAAGAGGATTAGCTGGAGGTGGTGGATTTACTGTAGCGACCCTGTAGTTGAGGGAAAAGAAGAAGTTTCAATTATTGATCACTCCATGGACGCTTCCTCCTCACAGCCAGAAGGTCCCTGGTTGGATTCCCACAGGAGGCCTGGCTGTGTGGAGTCTGTGCGGGGTTCCTCAGGGTTCTCCGTGTTCCTCCCACAGTCAAAACACAAGCAGGAGTCTTAGATAACTTGTGAAAACCATCTTTGTAGACGAAAAAAAATTATAAGATGGAAGATTGTGGTCCGGTGCAGCCGTCCCGTCCAGACACAAGGCTGGGAAAAAGAAAAAAAAAGTAATATTTCTGAAATAAAAACAACATCAGCAGTCCAGAGAGGAAGGCATCAGGGTCAATATTGAGTTTCTGTGTTCTGCAGGAGTCAGCCATGGTGTTTCTCTCCCAGCACTCACAGTAACAAAGACAAACTTCCAGCAGCCAAACTCAGGCCGGGTTTCTCTCCAGAAAACACGACCCGGTGACTCGGGACGACCCGCGGGCCATTTCCCCCTCGCATTTTCCGGCGGCTATTTTTGTCTGCGCGGCCATTTCAGGACGAAAACCGCTCGTATCGCCATTCCTTTTATTTATTTTTTCTCTATGCTTTCTCTATCCTTTCATTTACCTGAAGCTGCAAAGCGGCTTCAAATTGAATCTAGAAGCGCGCGGACGTCAGCAAATAATATAAAAATCAGCTTTCGCTCTCGTATGCGAGGTGACTGAACAAGCCAGGCGAGATTATGTCAGTTATTTATTTGTTTACTCACTGGTTTAATTATTTGTTTTATGCTGAACGGCCCTTCAAGGACCCTTGAACTCCATCTCCAGCTACGTCCCAAACTAATCTAGGACCTTTTGGTCAACAATCTCCACTTATTTGGCACTTTCAAGTGCTTTCCAATGGAACACATTCACGCACGACAATGAATCTCTCCCTTATCCGCCAGCTCAGTCCTGTGCGCAAGATAACGGGTTTGTTTATGCAGCGCCACCAATAGGCCATCACTTATCTATTGTGTTTGAAAATAAAATCGTGCACTCGAAGGCCTTGCGTGCGTGGTCGTCGTGCAGCTGACAGGTAATATTTATCCTGGCATGGGTATCAGCAGAGGTTTCTTGCCGCCCTGCCCGCCGTACCCGCACGTGAAGAAGATAAAATCGGGAAAGTGCGATCCCGCGTGTCATTTGAAGTGTTTAGTACCGAATGCAGGATAACAAAGTGCTTCTGTGCGTGGCGGCGGGCCCGTTTTAAAATACAACACACCTTTATGCAGTAAATCTAGTGTAACGGTTCGGAGGACGGAGCCAGGAGTCGCAGGACGACACACCAAACAGGCAGGGGTTGAAACTAGTTTGCTCGGAGGGGAGAACAGGCAAGGGAACGGGAAGGAGGCGCTGGCATACACCCACGAGAAGCCTGCTCGGAAATGGGCGGCTAGGCAGGATGCGCTAGCTAACACAGACCTGGGAGAAGCCTGGTCGCTGACGGGCGGATAGGTGGAAGACGCTAGCAAACACCAATGAGGGAAGCCCAGTCGGGACGGGCGGCTAGGGAGAGAGTGCTAGCATACGTGGCTGAGGGAAGCCAAGGAGGGCGGTCAAGTGAGAGGCGCTAGCATACGCCGACAAGGTAGTAGCCCGGTCGGGGCGGGCAGCGAGATGGAAGGTGCTGTCAAGCCCAGTAAGCTACGGACGGCTAGGCGGAAGGTGCTTGCATACACACGAGGGAAGCCCAGTCGGGTGGGCGGCTATGCAGGAGGCGCTAGCAAACACAAACAAGGGAGAAGCCCGGTGGCAGACGGGCTAATAGGTGGAAGACGCTAGTATACACCAATGAGGGAAGCCCAGTCGGGACGGGCGGCTAGGCAGAGAGTGCTAGCATACGTGGCTGAGGGAAGCCAAGGAGGGCGGTCAAGTAAGAGGCGCTAGCATACGCCGACAAGGTAGAAGCCTGGTCAGGGCGGGCAGCTAGGTGGAAGTTGCTAGCATACACCGACAAGGGAAGCCCGGTCAGGGTGGGAGGCCAATCGAGAGGGGCCAGCATACACCGAGGGGGAAGCCTGGTTGGGCGGGCGGCAAGGTGGTGGTCGCTAGCTAACACTGACAAGGGAAGCCTGGTTGGGACAGACGGCTAGGCGGAAGGCGCTAGCATACACCGACGAGGGAATGGAGCGAACGGGGATGGACGGCGTTGGAGACAGAAAAAAGAGTAAATAGTGAGCGATGTCGTGGAGACAGAGGGAAATTAGCACGACCACTGAAACCCAAAGCTCCGGCTTTGAAGCCCTGACTGAGGCCGGCAATCTGCGCCATATAGCAGGGGTTCCACCTCTCCGTCCAATCAGGGGTCCCCTGCCTGCAAAAACATTGACGGCCCCCTGATCTAGAGCCCCCCCATTTCGTGGAAAAAGTGGATTTCCCTGCAGCAAAAGCGGCTTTTCATATATCAGTCGGAGGAATGTGAGGGCGTCATTTCACTTTAATAACCAGCCGACGCTTTGCCGCTATTAGAAAGATCGAGCGGTATTTACCCGGCACATTTATCAGCTTCCACTCTCTCCAAATCACCTGGCAGTGCAGCTGAGCGGTCCAGAATGCTTTTAATTTGAAGGCAGGATGTGAAGCTGAAGTTATCCGTGCTCTCTTGATGAGCTCCTCTGCATATCAGACAGCGATAAGCGGGGAAAGACGTGAAAAAATGTTTGCGAAAAAATTGAAAATACGCGTCGGGAATTGAGCCTTAAAAGAAAAGAACGAGGGTTCCGCGCGAGCGCTGAAGTTTTCATGGGTTTGTGTTTTTGCGTTCTGAACCTCCTCTCCGCCGGGTCACGGCCCGATGTAACCACAGGATCCCTGAAATGCAGGAGTGGGGGGAGCGAGCGGCCGTTTGCAGAGTTAAACGGCGCTCGCGTTAGTCAACATCCAGGGGGTTTTCTCGTTTTCCAGTTGATTCCAGGCATATTTGGGCGAGCTCTCACGTCCTTTGTGCCGCCGCCGCGCAAACAAGAAGCCAGTGTGCGCCGACGTCAGGCCTGGAAAGCTGTCTGGATTCTCCTTTTATGGTGTTTGCGCCAGAATAAATTCAATTACTTGTTATTTTTAGGCTCGACACGACGGGCCTCCCCTCGGGAAAATATGAGAGCGAAGCTTCCCTGAGGTTTAGATCGTCATGTGTTGGATGTTACGTCATGTTATCTTTTTTTTTATCCATTTTGTTGTCTTTGTCCTTTTAATTGCATTTTCTATTTATATCTAGAATCACATTTATTGTCAGTGTTGCGCTGCTGTGACGAGAGAATTTTCCCAATGGGGATCAATACAGTATAATATCTTAACTAATAAATATTAAATAATATATACAATATGAATATAAAATCTTATCTTATCTTATCTTATCTTATCTTATCTTATCTTATCTTATCTTATCTTATCTTATCTTATCTTATCTTGTCTTGTCTTATCTTGTCTTATCTTATCTTATCTTATCTTATCTTATCTTATCTTATCTTATCTTATCTTATCTTATCCTATCTTAGCTCATCTGATCTCATCTCATTTTGTCTTGTCTGATTTACCGGCCTCGGACTCGGAGGTACCCATCCTCACCCCGGCCGCGACCCGCTCCGGTGAGAGCTGGAGATCATGGACCGACCAAGCCGACAGAACCACATCATCTGCAAAAAGCAGAGACTCCATCCTGTGGCCGCCAAACCGGATCCCCTGGACGCCCCGCCGACAAAGGGCGGCCCCGGCGGAGTCCAACTTTCAGCGGAAACGGGTCGGATTTACAACCGGCGATGCGGACCAAGCTCGTGCAGCCCGTGCAACGGGGTTCGGTACCCCGTATTCCCGCCGGGACACGGTAGAATGCCTTCTCCGGATCCACGAAACACATGGAGACTGGTCGGGCAAACTCGCATGATCTTATCTTATCTTAAAGGGGATCTCTGAAGATCCCCCGGGGATCCCAGCAAGATCTCCCCACAGCCGTCCCTCAAACGTGCCGGTCGGCACCGGGTCTTTTTTTTTTCGACCCCCCTGAATCAGATAATAAAAACCTACTGCAGTTCCCTCAAAATACGACCAGACTCACATTCCAGCCTAACAAAGTTTTGTTTTGAAGAATCTGGACCAGGAGAAACTTTCCCTCCCAACAAACGGCGGAATGAAACCTGATGTCTCCGAGCAGCCCTTTTGATAAATTATGGATTATTCTTTCCTATCTACCCCCCCCACTCCACCCCCCACCCCCCCATCACCCCCTCGGGTGGGACCTCCCACCATTAAAAACCTGAGGGTTTGGATGCATATGAATGAATGCATGGAAATCATGCACCCCCTACTGCGATCTATATGTGTGTGTGTGTGTGTGTGTGTGTGTGTGTGTGTGTGTGTGTATTCGTGAGAGTTGCAGCACCCCCACCCCCACCCCGCCCGCTGCAGGTATGAGTCACAACGCGTGTGATTGACGTGTGGCAGCGTGGCGGCCCGCGGGTGGAGGCGCCCCCTGCTGGTGGGGAGGCGGCACTGCAACAACAGAGAGGCGCGTTTGATTGACAGGTGGAAAAAGGAACCTGATAGTTTTCAGGTATTCTCCTTCATGGAAAATATTTCTCCATGTCTTTAAAAAAAGTATCTGCTTAGCTTTAATTATATTTTTCTAAACGTATGAAAATAAAATTTTCCCCATGTTTCTATAAATAATATTTGCCTGTAATTATAATAAAATATTCTAAGATGTTTATATGAATAATATTCTTTTCATGTTTATATAAATCACATTTGCCTATAATTATACACATTATATTTCCTGATGTTTACATGAATAAAGTTTTCCTCATGTTTATATCAACAATATTTGCTATACAAAAACAAAATGTTCTGATGTGTATATGAATTGTCGGTGTGCAAATGAACAGTGTTTTACAATTTTATATGAATGATATTTGGCCATATTAATAATAAAGATAATATTGTCTATGAGTATATAAATAATATTTTACTATATTTATATAAATTATAATTGGCCATATTAATAAAGTTAATATTGTCTATGAGTATACAAATAAAATGTTCTATATTTGTATAAATTATATTTGGCCATATTCATAAAGATAATATCGTCTATGAGTTTATAAGTCATATTTTACTATATTTATATAAATGATATTTGGCCATATTAATAAAGATAATATTGTCTATCAATATATAAATAATATGTTACTATATTTATATTAATTATATTTGGCCATATCAATAAACTTAATATTGTCTATCAGTATATAAATAATATTTTACTATCTTTATTTAAATTATGTTTAGCCATATTAATACCAATAATATTTTCTATGAGTATATAAATAATATTTGTCTACGTGTACATAGAAAATATTGTCTCTTTTTATAGAAATAATATTCAACTATGTGTCTATAATTAATATTTATGGTTTTATCTTGATACAGATGTATTTATTTGTCCGTGTGTACATATATATGGACTATTCCTTCATATATATTCTCGTCCAAACCTTCTTTCGCCTTCAGAGGAACGTCTGCAAGCGAAGAAATTCCAGCCCGCTTGCCACGACCAGAAGGTTTGGACCAGAAGTCACCTGGATGACCTACCTGGGTGGCTGAGAACCTCCACACATTTAGATGGAAATATAGAATATTTGTAGATGTACATATATATACATGTATATATATATATATATATATGTAAATGTAAATATGTGTGTCCTCCTCAGACCTCCCAATGTTTTACCAGCAGGAGCTCCAGCTTCCCTGCCCAGTGGAGGATGGAGGAGGAGGAGGAGGAGGAGGAGGAGGAGGAGGAGGAGGAGGAGGTGGAGGAGGTGGAGGAGGAGGAGGGGGAGGAGGGGGGAGGGGGGGGGGGGGGGGGGGGGGGAG
>CAAKHD010011983.1:11054-24309 GCA_901007705.1 Fistularia tabacaria
TCTTCACCCACGCGCGAGGGGCGGGGGGGGGGGGGGGGGGGGGGGGGGGGGGGGGGGGGGGGGGGGGGGGGGGGGGGGGGGGGGGGGATTAGCCGGCGTCTTACAAACCATTAGGCTTTGCAGGCACTTGACCCGAGGACGCGGGGCGCCGGCGCAGGACGGAAGGCGGGAGGGTCACGGCCCGGCGGTGGCGGTAAACAAGTGGCCATCGGGTGAACGGCGGTGGAGGCGCTCCGGAGAGGAGGAGGAGGAGGAGGAGGAGAAGGAGAAGGAGAAGGAGAAAGAGGAGAAGGAGGAGGAGGAGGAGCAAAGACCAGAACCTGTGAAGAGCAAAACAACAAGCACAATTTTTGATCATCAAGAAGTTGAATTCATCGGACGATTTAATTCTGCCATATTTTGTATTTCTCAGTTGAATCTATTTATTCATTTATTTATTCATTTATTTCTTTTTCAATTTAGTTGTTCTTAAATTTATTTTTCATACATTTATTTGTTCATTTTTTTACTTTTAAATTCATTTATTTAGTATCTATCTATCAATCTTGTCATTTTTTATCTATTTATCTATTTTCTATGAACACATTTATGGATCTGTTCATTTAATATTTCTTCATTTAACTATCTATCTATCTATCTATCTATCTATCTATCTATCTATACATCCATTCATTCAGTCATTTCTTCATTCATAAATTTTCTTTAGTCATTTGCTTATTTATCAATGTATATTTATTTTTCTATTCATTTGTTTTTATGCATGTATTTATATATTTTTCGTCCGTGTATTCATTTGTTTGTCTATCATCCATCCATCCATCCATTCATTCATTCAACCATTCCTTCTTTTGTTGATTTATTTTGGATTTATTTATATCTTTCTATGAATCATCTTGCTATCTGACGTTGTGCCACCGCTGGTGCAAAAATGCTCGACCGGGAATAGATCAACCTGAATAAACAGGCCCTGGATGGCGGTCCCATGTCGGCGTGGGGGTTGGCGCGGGTCGGGGGCGCCGTTGCGGCCGCATGGCGGGCAGGCTGCTGGAACAAGGCCCGACAACGGTTCTTATTTAGCGCCGCATAGAAAGTCCAGCGCTGACCCGCTGAAACAGATTAGCTGGTACTTTGCTGTGTTTGTTTACGGCGGTAGGAGCTGTCGGGTTGTCTCAGCACACTCCGGGGGCCGCGAACAATGGCGGCGCTGATGCTAATGCTGGCAATTTCCCTGTTTTTTGCAGGTCACTGCCAGGGGATTCGCCCCATTGTTGCAGTTTGCCTACACGGCTAAGCTGTTACTCAGCAGAGAAAACATCCAGGAGGTCATCCGCTGTGCCGAATTCCTGCGCATGCACAACCTAGAGGACTCCTGCTTCCGCTTCCTGGAGGCCCAGCTGCGCAGCGAGGAGGACGGGCTGCTGCGCCGCCACAAGGCGGCGGCGGAGGCCAACCATTCGGAGGACGAGAGCATGCAACCGGAGGCCGAGAGGCCCGCCTCGCCGATGGCGCAGCGCTGCGCCGACACCCTGGCCGCCTTCCGGCGCCCCGACGACGACCGTCTCGTCGACGCCGTCCCCGGCGGCTTCGCGGACGGCCGCCTGGACTTCGACCGCCACCGGGGGTCGGACCTGCCGCGGTGCCCCAAGTACAGGAAGTACCAGTGGGCCTGCAACAAGCACAATAACGACACCTCCTCAGACACCAGTACCTCAGGTTTCCCAAGCACATTTAAGGAGAGCGGCGCGGGCGGCGCGGCGCCGGGCCGAGAGCAGCCGCCGCTGGCGCAGATCAAAGTTGAGCCGCAGGCGGAGGAAGAGGCCGCGTCGCTGTGCCTGTCGGGGGACGAGCAGGACGTCAGGGATAAGGACGGCGACGTGGCCATGGAGATGGACGGCCCCGCGTCGGCGGAGAGGAACAAGAGGAGCAAGTCCCCCCCCTGCCTCCGAGCCTTCTTCAAGACGGCGGCGGACCTCCCCGGTCTGCCCAACACGTCGCAGCAGCTACTCGCCAACAGACTGGTCTGCCCCCAGGACAAAGGAAACTCTCAGGGAGATCACAAAAAAGACTTCAGGCCTTTCCCCGGGGAGCTGGGTCTGTCCGTTACGTCCCCGAAGGAGGTGGACGGTTTCCCCGCCGGATTGTCCCTCAAGTCCGCCTCCTGCGACGGCGTCTGCAAGCAGGAGTCGGAGTTGGACCGCCGCAGCGTCATATTTTCCTCAGGGGCCTGCAATCGTCTGGGAACCCCGGCGCATTCCTACCCCGGCGGCAACTCCTTGGAGGCGGAGTTCTCCGAACACATGGCGAAAGGCATGTGGGCCGGAGCCAGCCAGTCCCTCCCCGCCTCCCAGACCTATTCCCCGAGCGCCGCCTCCTCTGAGTCCCAGCTCCTGTGCCGCCCGCGGCCCAACACCAGCTGCCCAGTGCCAATCAAAGTGTGCCCGCGCTCGCCGCCGTGCGAGACTCGCACCCGGACGTCCAGCTCCTGCTCCTCCTACTCCTACGCCGAGGACGGCAGCGGGGGCTCCCCCTGCAGCCTACCCCAGTTCGAGTTCTCCTCCTCCCCGTGCTCCAACGTGGCGCGCTGCCTCAACGCGGACCAGCAGGAGCAGAGCGTCGGCGCCGACGCCCTCTTCGGCCAGGTGCGGCCCAAGATCAAGTGCGAGCAGTCGTACGGCACCAACTCCAGCGACGAGTCCGGCTCCTTCTCCGAGGGGGACAGCGAGTCGTGCCACGTGCAGGAGCGGGGCCCGGAGGTGAGCATTCCGTACCGTACGCCGATGACATCACACTGGCCCCGCCCCCTAAAGGCCCCCAATAGTAGCCATTAGCTATCGAGCTAATGAAGCCGGAGAGTTCCCTGCTCTCGCGATGATTAATCTGCCCCAACATCCTCTGCGGCTGGCACTCACTGGAATGAATCTGGACATGCTAGCATAGCATAACTTACAAAGAATGGCATGGCATAGCATAGCATGGCGTAGACCAATTCTGCCATGCAGAGAGATTATAAATACATGCACTATATTGAATACCATGATTTGTTTTTTTTAATTGTTAGCTCGTATTTTAGAGCAGCCAAGGAAAAAATAACGAAAATTGTACTCTGAAAGTACGGGTACCAATCTTGTACTTTTACAGGAACTCTACAAGGTGTGGGTATTGTAAATGTAGTACTTAAAAGTAGCTAATAGCTAATAGTACTCTGAAAGTACGGATACCAATCCTGTACTTTTACAGGAACTGTACAAAGTGTGGGTATTTTAAATGTAATACTTACCCTACCGATGCTGGAAGGCAAAGGTATGCCACACTACTAGGTACCAGTGCTTAATACCCAACTGAAGTATTTTCAAGGTGCCACAGTCGGTGAAAAAAGGAGTACCCAGATAATACTCTAGTATTTTGAAAGTACTAGGTATGACTGGGGTACCACAGGGAACTGATGTATTCGGGTGCTCGGGTGGTATAAGCCAGAAATATTCAGAGAGAAGGGAAAGTATTATTCGAAGGTACGTTCAGTACTTTTTAACAGGAATAGGACAGAGTTTTTACTCCAAGTATTTGCAACCTATGCGCACTACAACCCGTACCTTTTCTGTCTTCCTGCGGTCATTTTACTCCATGCTACACTCAACGTAGTACTATAAGTACTTCTGTTTAGGGTCAGACGGCGGGTTCAGCCACGTGTCAGGGAACGGCCGCCAATCCCCCCCCCGATCATCCCGCTGTAATCCGCCGAGACGCCGGCGAGACGGTGTCTGGAGCGGGGGCGGGGCTTATCGCTACGTAACGAGCAGAAACGCACGTTTGCTAACGTTGGATCAATGACTTTCTTTCCATTTGCTTCGCTGACGCAGAACACCAAGAGATGCGAATGACGACGAAACCCCGAGCTCGACCCTGTGACCTCTCAGTGGCGCTCGCCGGCCGCCATTTGCAGGCGGTGCAGACGGGGGGGGGGGCGAGTGGTGCGTTGCCATGGCGATCGTATTTGCAGATCGCGCTGGCCGGGGGGTTGGAAAGAGTTCCGGGCCGACCGACAAGGGCGGCGAGACGAAGCGCCTCGGCGGTAATGTGCGATTATTGCCTCCGGGGCGCCACGGCGAACGCTGTCCCAGTCAGATTTACGAGCCTTTAAAGAGCCGCTGAGCGCCGCCGCCGATTGCAGCGCGATTGATTTATGGCTGTGGGCGCTTGTCTCCCCCTCCACCTCCCCGGGATGATATGGAGAGACGCTTCACCTGCTTCCTCTCTGACTGACGGTTCCGCCATCGGGGGCGCCGTTTTTTTGTTGTTGTTTTTTTACAATCACGGAGGGACGCTTCCTCCGGACGCGTTTGAACAAAAAAATACCGTCCCCTGAGGAAAGCCTCAGAAGCTGTAAAAGCAGGTCGGTCATTGAGAGCAGCACGGGTAGGGCGCTCGCTACCCCCTCCTAGTGGCCGATGACAGAACTACACAGAGATGTTTTCTGAAGTGTCGCAAAGAAAACACGATGAAAGGTCGTCCCCTCCGCTAAACCCGGCTTAATGGACATTGGCTTTGCTGGCAAGCTTGCTAACCAAAACAAGCGTGCCCCTTTCTCGGATGCCGCTCCGTGATTGGGCGGCCTTGTCGAATCAGAGGCTCCTCGGCGGCGCCGGCTTCGAGGCTCGCTGGCCTCGCCTCTACAGCTTCACTCCGATCTCTTCCTGCTTCCTCCCACTCGCTTTCAAATCGATATGTGCGCCGGTGCAGCCAGACGATAGACTGGAGCGAAATATCGACGCCCTCACAAACACACAGACATACACACACACACACACACACACACACACACACACACACACACACACACACACACACACGTGCACAAGTGAATGTGTGAGAGCCGAGCTGCTTTTTTCTTGTTTCATTTTGAAAAGACCAACACAAGTAGCACGGCGGCGCAGGGGTTAGCATTCGCACCTGGCAGCGAGATGGTTGGATTCCAGCCTCCACGAGTCCTTACTAACACCAAACTGGAAAGAATACATCATGTACTCGGAAAGTACCACATCAGGACGCCTATCCTCTCATGACTCCATGAGGGGACAAACCAGCGAATACTGCGTGTTTTTCGCAAGTACTGGCTAATGATATTATGCGAAAGTAAACAAAGTACCCTGAGAAGTCCCCTTAGTTCCCTTGGAAGGGATTTTGTCTTTCATTTCAGTCCAAAGAGAACAGAATGGATGAATGGATGAATGGATGAATGAATGAACAGAGCTCTTCTATATTTTGCGAGGTCAGCGTGTCCAAGCTAGCGAGGCCGACAAAGAGGGTCCTTCTTTCCGCCCACGGACTTCCTCCTGACGCCGACTTGTTCTAATTCCCTCCGTTTGTACTCGGAGGCTAACGAGCTAATGAGGTCGGGTGGCTGCGCATTACCCGGGTCAGTCACCCCCCCCCACCTACTACCCTGAGGGGGGGCGACCAGGACCTAAGGAGGCTTTCAGCATCCAAGCTGAATTACTTAGAACTTAGAACTTACTTATAAGGTAGCTAGATATCCTTCTGTCCACCCATCCATCCATCGATCTATCTATCTATCTACTTCACTGTGGTAAATGTGTATGTGTTTAGTCATATTGGCATTACATCATAGCCTAGCCTAGCATATATATATGTGTGTGTGTGTGTGTGTGTGTGTGTTTGAGGGGACGGGGCGAGACATCCAGCGCTAGTCACACTCTGATCTCACAATGTCCCTCGAAAGCACTAGCTACGGTGTTAGCAAGTTGGCTTCCGCGTTTCCTCGCCCGTAGGGCGAGCCCTACGTTAGCTTGCGGTAGGGCAAGCTAGGTAGGTAGGTAGCCAGCGAGCAGCGAGGTGCGATGGGAAAACCTCACCATCTCAGCACTCTGTCACTCCGGCGCCACCTCAGCTCACAGAAGCTAAATTTAGCCGGTAGACGGTTGGAGATGGAGGTGGAGGTGGAGGTGGAGGTAGAGGGTCTTCACAATGTCGTACCCTCTCCTTGGTCGAGCCTGAGATCCAAGAAAAAGGAATCATGTCTTTTCCACGCGCCGCTAGCAGCTGCCAGAGACCCCCTCCTGACCCAACTCCGGCTCGCTGTTCGAGGGCGGTGGTGACGTCGCGGGAGCCGATCATTTATTCATGCGTCTGCACGGAGGCGTCGGAGAGCGAGATGAGAGAAAATAGGGCTCCTGGCCGGCGGGGGGGTGGGGGGACTTCGGCTAGCTGAAATCCTCCAGGAGATCGACAACTCAGCGCGGAGCAATTTTGACTCCTTCCATGAGCGTTCACCTCGCTTTGCACCTCCACCCTCCACCCCCAACATAAGCTGCTGCGCCGCTTCTGCAGCCGCAGCGCCTGGAGGCCTCCAGGGAGCTGGGCCAGGTGCCTCCACCTCCTTTGTTCTCCAGGCTGAGAGCTTCAGCGGAGAGGAGAGGATGGAGGCTCTTGTCTCTGGCTGTCTTCCTTCGGCTCTTTGTTGTGCCCCGCTGCTCCTCCTCTTCCTCCTCCTCCTCCTCTTCCTCCTCCTCCTCCTCCTCCTCTTCCTCGCCGTTGTCGACGCCGCCCGAAGCTACGGCTCCCTGCTGCGGCGCAGATACGGCTCGGCCGGATGCAGCGCTCGATTAGCTTATCGCGAGGGTCGGCGCCACCTGAGGGTCGGGACGCCGCTCATTGTGGCGCCCGGGAAAGAGAGAAAAGAGGCCCTTGATGCGATTATCAAGAAGACACTTTCTCGACGGCGTTCCTTTCCACGCCCCCCCCCAGGCGTCACCTGGCACGAGACTTGGGCGAGGCCGTCGCCCCCTCAATCTGCCATGCTGGAGGCCTTCCAGAACCTGAAGCACAGATGGAGAGAAGAAGAAGAAGAAGAAGAAGAAGAAGAAGAAGAAGAAGAAGAAGAAGAAGAAGAAGAAGAAGAGTTTGAGTTTAAAAATTCCCTTTAATGAAAGGTTGGGGTTTGACAGACATACATTCAGAGAGAACACAAAACGACACTCAGCACTTCTCAGTGGCAGGAGATCAAGTGAGAATGGGAAAATTAACAGTTCACGGCTGTTGACAGAACACAAAATTCCTCCTATCGCCCAGGTAGAAATGAATTCCCCCAAGTTGCCGGTTAACAAAAAGAAATTGAACTCCACTTTTAGGCGAGTCTTAATTAGTGTTTTCAAAACTGACCCTGAACTCTCAACCCCTTCATTTCGGTCCTTCGTTTTTCGGGTCAGACAAATGGCCGATTCAGCTGAGCTTGACAAAAAGTTCAGCATGACAGATATTTTCTTATTGGTCTTGGAATAATTTGGACCAAAAATAAACAAGTACAAAGTAAAGGGAATCCCCAAACCTAAAAACAAACCCCGCGAGAAATTAAACAATGACGGCAACCTGGGGCATTGGACAAACAAATGAGGCAATGTTTCTGGGCACGAACAAAACAAACAGTCCCCCGTCACCTCAGGCTCAAAACGTACCCTGTAGGTGTTGGTGGCTATGGCGCCGTGTACAATCCTCCATTGGAGGTCACCGGCCCGCTTGTCTAGTTGTGGCTTATATAAAGATCGCCAACTCTTCTTCGGAGAGATATTTGGTCCGAAGAAATCGTGCCACTTCGAGTTCAGGACTTTGACGCTCGTGCCGTACAGGTCTTTTTTGACCGTGTCTTTAAACGTCTTCAAGCTTGAGGTTTTGAAAGTCAGCAGCAGGCCGTCCTCCTCCTTCCCCTCCCCAGGATGGTCAGCGAGGGGAATCAGAAGTCGATGTCCTCGTCCCAAAGCTCATGACGGGAGCAATCCGATATGAAGCTCCTCAGGTAGGAAGGAAAAGCGTCGCAGGTTTTCTTAACGACCCTGGTGACGAGCCGAATGGAGGCGGTGCGACCAGAGTCTCCGAGTGCAATCCCGGCATGTGGAGGTAGCCGTAAGAGGTGACCCACCTTTGTAATGCCCGCCCTACTGAGGCTGAGACTCAGGCCTGCGGAATACAGGGCCCGGGACCCCAGGAAGTCGTTGAAGAGCAGAGGCTCTTCCGTCAGCCACCAGCCCGGGGGGTCATTCTCCTCCCTCTGGTAGGCTAAAACCTGCCAAGCTTGGAGAACTGAGCCGTAGAATGTCGTGAATCCGGTCAGGTTGAGAACCCCCGGCTGCATCAAAAAGAGCTGTCTGTCTAACTCGAACTGTCCAACCCTATTTAACAGCAGCTTCGCAGTGACCAGCCAGCTGGGTCCGCACTCATAGAGCACCTTCCTCGCTGCATCCAGTCTAAAAGCCGATACCCTGCTAAAGATATAAGTGAGGCCGCACGAGTCCAGTGTTTTCCGGACCAGTAGAAGTCGAGGATAAGCTTCTGAATCTCCTCTAACGAATCTCTTGGAGGCGCCAGTGCAGCAACTTTGCTCCAAAGCATCGAAGCAATCAGATTGTTGATAACCAGCGCCCTCCCCCTAAAGGACAGCTGAGGGAGTAGCCACCTCCACTTCGACAGCCTCGCACTTACTTTTTCCTTCACCCCTTCCCAGTTCTTTTTCAAAAGAAGGCCTCTGCCCCGTGGTATACCCCTAGCACCTTAAGGCCGTCCCTCTTCCAGCTGAGGCCAGCGGGTAGTGCGGGCAGTGTGTGGCCGCTCCATCGGCCTAGCAGCAGCGCTTTGCTCTTTCCCCAGTTCACCCTCGCCGAGCTCGCCATCTCATAAAGCGAGAGAGCACTCGTGAGGTGCAGGATATCATCTTGGTTGGAAACAAATGCATATACGTCATCAACGTACGCACACAGACTAGAAGAGTGTCCCTGTCCTCTCGTGCCCGGCAAGGGGAAGCCGTGTGGCCGATTCCTGAGCTCGATGGCTAGAGCATAGAGCTGCCCGGAGATGGGGCAGCCTTGTCTAATTCCCCGGTGCAAGGCAATCGGCCGACTCAGCCCCGTGCCCATTTTTACTAGGCGTTGTGCATTACGGTAAAGTAGATGCAACCAGGATGTAAAGGTGTCGTCAAAACCAAAAGCCTCGAGTGCTGAGAACAAATATGAATTATCCACCCTGTCAAAGGCCTTGTATTGATCTAGCGCTTTTACGCCAGCATTCAAATCGTAAGCGTCGCACACGTCAAACACGTCTCTCATCAGACATATGTTGTCCATTATATTCCTGTCCAGGACGCAATAGGTCTGATCGGCATTTACAATGTTACCCAGACATAATTTGAGTTTGTTGGAAAGTGCCCTGGACAGGACTTTGTAGTCCGCGCACAGGAGGGACACCGGCCTCCAGTTCTTTAGCAATGTCAGGTCGCCCGTCTTTGGCAGCAAGGCGAGGACTGCCCTCCGGGACGAGCTGGGCAGGGAGCCGGTCCGACTGCACTCCATCAACACTGCATGGAGGTCATGGCCAAGACTTCTCCAAAAATGTCTAAAAAAGTCCACGGGTAGCCCATCGAGCCCTGGTTCCCGGCCCAAAGGCATCTGATTTGCAGCCGTGGTGAGCTCCTCCATGGACAGTACCCGTCAGTTCTTTTGCCTTGACTGAGGTGTGAGACGTGTGCTGTTGGCAGAACACCCTAATTTGGGCCTTGCCCACCTCCCACCATAATCTCAGAGACTGGAAGCGCTGTTGATATTGTCTCCATTCCTGCCAGAAAGCGATAAACTTTTTGCAGAAATTTCTGTCATGTAAAAGCTTAACATTGAAGTGCTAATACGATCTGACCCGCTGACCAGGAGTCGCGACTGCTTCGAAGGCAATTAAACGGTGGTCCGAAAAGCCAACCGGGATGAAACTGTATTTGATCAACCTGGGTAGGAGGGTCTTGGAAATATAAAACCTGTCAAGTCTGGCCGCCGACACCCGACCGCTGCAGGTCCTGACCCAGGTGTACTACCTGGCTAGTGGGTTCAGCGTCCTATAAGTGTCACGCAGGTCACAAGTGGACACGACAGTCTGGAGGGTCCTAGAAGACGCTGTATGGGGCTCCCTACCAATTCTATCAACAGTCTCATCGAGGGTGCAGTTAAATTCTCCACCTACAATGATATTGTCCTGTTGGTAAGCGGAAAGTTCATCCTTGAGAGTTTGGAACATGTTCACTCTCTCCATGCCGACAGTCGGGGCGTAAACATTTACGAAGCAAAGGACAGAATCCGCTATCGACACCCGTACAATCAACAAGCGGCCCTTCGCTGCCTCAGCGGAGGGCAGAATAGCTGCGTTGGTTGAAGCCTTAAGGAGGATGGCCAGACCCGCACTTTCGGCGGTACCGTGGCTGAGATAAAGGGGTCCGTCCCACCATAAACCCCAGTCCACCTCGTCCTTCTCAACGGTGTGCGTTTCCTGTAGAAAAAGCACATCTAGCTGTTTCCGGGAGCAGATGTCAGAGATCAGTGCTCTCTTATTACTGTCTCTCCCGCCGTTGATGTTTAAGGTGGTGTTTAAAAGTATCATCAAGGAATTCGTTAATGTCTTCCAAGGAGTAGAGATCATCCTGTGCCTTGGTGCTTCCGGGAGCTGGAAACGTGTCCGGCTCCGACTCACATTCCATTTCCTCGCCCTCACCAATCTGGCTTCCTGTCTCACCTGTTAGTGGCGCCACGTTTACGACCCGGGGAGCTTCGCAGCTCGCCTGCACCCGCCGTCGCCACAGAGGAAGCAGCCGTACTTCCCTCTGCAACCTGCTCCCCGACAGGAACTGGGGCAGGCAATGCATGCCCGCCCTGCGCCGAGTCCTTATCAAAAGGCAAAGCGGTCGGGTTCAGTGGCATAAAACCGACAGGCGTTGATACATCAGCAGCAGCCGCCCCCGCCGTCACATCCGCCTTGGCCGCAGCCGCCGCACCATCGTGCGGCGCAGCGAGAGAGGTGTCCACTGCCGCGGCGGAAGCCCGCATCAACACCGTCCCGCCATCCATAACCGGATCGACCTCCGATTCCGGCCTCCTGTTCGGACAAGCAACCCGTTTGTGGCCCACAGCCCCACATTCGAAGCATTTCATGTGCCCTGAACCGGCATGCACCATGTATGAGTCATCGCCGTACTTCATCCTGAATGAAACCTCCTGGGTTTGTGACGGCGCCTCCAAAAACATGAACACCTGCCGTCTCAATGACTGTACATGCCTCAGCCTCAGGGTCTTTGCACCCCAGGCTTACAGTTTTGAAGCCGCTGGCCAACTTTCCGAACCTTTTAAGTTCATTCTTCAACAGTCCGTTCGGAATGAACGGCGGAACACCGGAGACGGTGATCCGCGTCGAGGGCACAGACAGGGGGGACACCTGTGAGAAGGTATCGCCGATGACTACGCCGTTAGCAATTAGCCGGTGAACGAGCGCCTCCGACTTCAGGAAGGCAACCACAGCTCGGTTCATTCGCGACGCGTATGTCAGATTGTCGTGTCCTACCTGCTCCGTGGACTGCAAGCAAGATACTTTCCACAGTCACCGTGCTGTCGGGCGGCATTATCCGTACCCCATGCCGGAGGTCGCCATCTCCAGTTAGCCGGCACCGCCCAAACACTTGAAAAGAACAATTAAACAATCACAAAATACGGACGGAATAACTACCAACAGAACCGAAACTAAAATCAAGTGCATATATGGGTAAAAGGGGAGTGGAAAAGTGGCCGAAATGACCCAAAAAGAAACTTTTAATTTCAGCCTCCCTCTCGCACACTCACACTGAAGAAGAAGAAGAAGAAGAAGAAGAAGAAGAAGAAGAAGAAGAAGAAGAAGAAGAAGAAGAAGAAGAAGAAGAAGAAGAAGAAGGGTCTTCCGCCATCACCTTTTCCCCTCCTGGTTCACGCCGGCGAGCAGAGCCCTGCTGCCACCTTGTGGTCGGAGGGTGCAGGCGTCCATCGCTCGCGACCGCCACGTTTAGACGTCATCGCTTGGTTAGCTTGCGCGTTGACTCGCGTCAATAAGGCGTTTTAAGGACTGAGGTCACGACCCCTGAGAGGGACGGAGACATAGCAGGGTTTGAAATATGTGAATGTGAAAATAAATAAAGATTAGGAATATTTCTTCAAACTAAGTTTAAAAGTCTAGAAGAAAAAAAGAAAGAAAGAAAAAGAATAAAAATTGAAACAAAATTCTCCCTCAGTTATTAAAAAATGTATACGTTATAACAGTATAACAAAGCTAAAGAATGGCCTCCTTTCAAAATTGCAGTTTTCCCGATTTTTATTTTATCTTTTAATTTGTCATTTTGCACATTCCTAAAGCTGTGTGTGTGTGTGTGTGTGTGTGTGTGTGTGTGTGTGTGTGTGTGTGTGTGTGTGAGGACATGTGAGAAGATGGTCACTGCATTTGCACATAAACAAGGTGATTGACAGGCATCCCAATGATTGACAGCTGAACTTGTGATTGACAGCTGACCCGCCTAGGTTAAACCCCACCCCTTTTGCTAGTGCCCTCGCCGTGATGTAAAGTAAATGTATTTACTAAAGAAATTACTGTTTTCTGTTTTTTCCATGTTCCATGTCATAGCCGATGAAAGCATTCATCCATTCATTCATTCATTCATTCATTCATTCATTCATTCATTCATTCATTCACTAACTGTCATCCTCCCTCTCCGTCCTCCACCAGGTGAAGCTGCCCTTCCCCGTCGATCAAATCACGAATCTTCCACGGAACGACTTCCAGATGTTGGTGAAAATGCACAAACTGACCTCGGAGCAGCTGGAGTTCATCCACGACGTGCGGCGCCGCAGCAAGAACCGCATCGCGGCGCAGCGCTGCCGCAAGAGGAAGCTGGACTGCATCCTCAACCTGGAGTGTGAGATCCGGAAGCTGGTGAGTCGTTCGCTCCGTTCGTCGGTCGGAGTGAGCCGGACGCGTTCGAAGGCCGGCGGGAAAGCGTCCGCGGACCGAGCCGTCCATCGATCCCGATCTAAACTCTTTACCGCGGCGAAGAAGAAGGAACTCGTAAATCCCACCGTCAGCAAACCGCTCATATTTCATGAATGAAAATCAATCAATATTCACTTGTGCTTTCATGCACGAGCCAATAAATAGATAAACAGGTAAATGGATAATATATCAATAATAAGTCAATTAATTCATTCTGAGCAGATGAACCAAATAAATGATAGATAATAGATAAAAAATAAATAGTAATAAATAATGAATAAATAAATAAACATGACACAATTCTAGACTATAAATTTATTATTATTATAATCACAGGAAGTGGGGGGGGTCAGGCGTGGGACACGGGGGGGGGGGGGGGAGATCGCGGGTTAAAAAAAAAAAGGGGGGGGTGGGGGATATTAGCTCT
>CAAKHD010011984.1:0-20249 GCA_901007705.1 Fistularia tabacaria
ATGATATACCTGTGGAGGTATGGAAGTGTCTAGGAGAGGCAGCGGTAGAGTTTCTGGCGAGATTATTCAACAGGATCTTAGAGAGTGAGAAGATGCCTGAGGAATGGAGAAGAAGTGTGATGGTGCCCATCTTTAAGAATAAGAGGAATGTGCTGAATTGCGGGAACTATAGAGGGATAAAGTTGATGATTCATACAATGAAGTTATGGGAAAGAATAGTGGAAACTAGACTGAGAGAAGAAGTCAGCATTTGTGAGCAGCAGTATGGCTTCATGCCTAAAAAGAGTCCTACAAATGCAGTATTTGCATTGAGAATGCTCATAGAGAAGTACAGAGAAGGTCAGAGGGAGCTGCATTGTGCTTTTATAGAACTAGAAAAAGCATACGACAGGGTCCCGAGAGAGGAACTCTGGTATAGTATGAGGAAGTCTGTAGGAACAGAAAAGTATGTTAGACTGGTCAAGGACATGTACGCTGGTCGTGAGACAGTGGTGAAGTGTGCCATAGGTGAAACAGAGAAGTTCAAGGTGGAGGTGGGACTTCATCAGGGATCAGCTCTGAGCCACTTCCTGTTTGCAGTGGTCATGGACAGGCTGACAGATGGGGTCAGACAGGACGGACCATCGACCATGATGTTTGCAGATGACATCGTGATCTGTAGTGAGAGCAGGGAACAGGTTGAGGGAAATCTTGAGAGGTGGAGGTTTGCTCTGGAAAGGAGAGGAATGAAGGTTAGTCGCAGCAAGACAGAATATATGTGTGTGTGAATGAGAGGAACCCAGATGGAACGGTGAGGCTACAGGGAGTGGAGATCAAAAAGTTGGAGGATTTCAGGTACTTAGGGTCAACAGTCCAGAGCAATGGAAAGTGAGGAAAAGAGGTTAAGAAGCAGGTTCAAGCAGGTTGGAATGGGTTGACGAAAGTGTCAGGGGTTCTTTGCGATAGAAGACTATCAGCCAGAATGAAAGGAAAGGTGTACAAGGCAGCAGTGAGACCAGTGATGCCGTATGGTTTGGAGACAGCGGCATTGAAGAAAAGACAGGAGGCAGAGCTGGAGGTAGCAGAGATGAAGATGTTGACGTTCTCTTTAGGAGTGACGGGGATGGATAGGATCAGGAATGAGTCCATCGAAGGAACAGCACATGTTTGATGTTTTGGAGAGAAGGTCAGAGAAGCGAGACTGAGATGGTTCAGTCATGAACAGGGGAGGGATAGGGAATATATTGGTAGACGGATGCTGGAATTGGAGATGCCAGGCAGGAGGTCTTGAGGAAGAACGGAGAGAAGATTTATGCACGTAGTGAGAGAAGATATGAAGGTAGTTGGCGTGAGAGATGAGGATACAGAGAATAGGGTTAGATTGAGAAGGCTGATTCACTGCGGCAACCCCTGAAGGGAAAAGCCGAAAGAAAAAGAAGAAGAAGAAGAAACTAAAATAGAATATAATGCATGTACACTAGTTATTACAAAGCATAAAGCAAAAAAAATCAGCAGCAGGTGAAATCAAAGGTGTGCAGGTCTCAACAGCATTGAGGTGCTCATATGGATGCAGGGAACTACGTTGTACTGGCTAACAATGATATCATCTAGACAACCAGAAAATGCCATATGTAGTGCAACAGCTTAATCCAAAACTGTTTCCACAGTGATAGATAGATAGATAGATAGATAGATAGATAGATAGATAGATAGATAGATAGATAGATAGATAGATAGATAGATAGATAGATAGATAGATAGATAGATAGATAGATAGATAGATAGATAGATAGATAGATAGATAGATAGATAGATAGATCGATTGTATGTTAAATAGATATATTTTCTTTATTCTGTCAGGGTAAATTGTCCCTAATGATTATAAAGGGGCTTTAAGTTTATGAAAGAAATCACCTCCACCACCATGCATCGCTCTCTCTTTCTCTTTTGTTTTTTTCTTTGTACATGTCATATTATGACATCTTTTACGGCATACCTGAGTGGCTCTTGAGAATGTCTGCAGTCTCTGGCAAAACTGCGTGCCAGATGCTGTAAGTGTGACATCTGGATGAAACGTGAAAGGAAGGATGTGTCATCTGTCACATTTGCCCCACAGAGGTTTTGCTGACAGAGCATTTGTTCTCAGATCCAAATGTTGTGGCCAAACACTAAAAAATGGGTAGCCTTGTCTGATCTAGGCATATTATGCACAACTGAGATGGGGGTTGTGTGAATCATCCCATTCAGTGCATTTAACTCACTTTTCATGTTAGCACAATGAGCCTAAATAGGGCCCTAAAAATAGAATATACCTCCGAAATGGCAGTAAAACTGTCTGAGTGTCACAGAGGTTGTCTGGGTGCTGAGAAAGAATAATGCATGAGCCCCGAATCACCACGAAAAGTGAGAAAAATGAAGTTTTTGTCCTAAGATCTCCCTCTCATTTTCCCACTCTGCATGTCTCTCTTTTTCTATCTCTCTGTCTTTCTTTTTCTCTCTGTATCAGCGTGTCTATATTTCTAGCTCTCTGCCGCTTATTCTCTCACTCCCTCACACTTTGTCTTGCCTATCTTTTGTCCAAGATTTCTCCCTCTCTTTCTCTGCCTGTCACTCTCTTTCCCTCCATTTATGTCACTCTCTCTCTTGCTCCCTCCTGATCGCTGTTTTTCTCTTTGTCTTCTTATCAATCTTTTTTTTTCCCTCCCACTGTCTCACTCTCTTTCTTGCTTATCTTATTTTTTTTTTCTAATTTCTTTCTTTCTCTCCCTCGTTGCTTTTGTCTGTCTCTCTCTTTCCCTTTCCGGATCTGCCTTCCTTTCTCTTTCTCTGTCTATCCATCTGTTTGACTCTTTCTCTCTCTCCCCCCTCCTAATCAGCCTCCCTCTCTCTCTCTCTCTCTCTCTCTCTCTCTCTCTCTTTCTCGCACTGTATCTCTCTCTCTCTCTCTCTCTCTCACTCTGTCCTTCTATGTGTTCCTCTCTCTTTCTCTGTTTCTCACTCTCTATTCCTCTGTCTCTTTCTCTCCCTCTCCCATCATCTACCTGTCCATCTGTCTCTCCCTCTCTCTCTCTTTCTCTCCCTCTCCCTCTCTGCCGCTCTCTTCTGCCGTTCCAGAATCTGCTCATCTTTTCTTTGCCTTGTCTGTGTCAGCTAGTGGCAGTCTGAGCAGCTGCTTGGACTCCATGCTGCGGTATTTGAATGAATTACAAATCTGTGTAAACACAGACACACAGACACATACATTCACGTGCCCATGCACACACACACACACACACACACACACACACACACACACACACACACACACATAATACACAAAGACACGCATGTTGGGTCTGCATCGTGGAAGAAATAGGCCATCCGATTTGCAACTGTGGTAAACAACCTAATCATCCTGGCTGCCGTTGTTAATGTATATGAGTCAAAAAGAAGCAGAAAATTGTTTTTGCGTGTGTGTGGGTTTGATGACAAAAGCACTTGCTTGCCTTTGGTCCGAGTTTGATGGTGAAATCCTCAGCTTCAGACGTTCTCTCAGCCCCTTTGATGTTGTAACAGAACCTACATTTTCAACCATCCAATGCATGTTCTGTACGAGTGTTTTCATAGCCTTTCAGTGATACAATTTCATGTGTCATCATGGTGACTCACACCAATGCTCTGTAAGTGTACAGTATGTGTGTTTTTTATTTATGGGCTCCCTTTCTCTTCTTTTATTGTGTGATGGGATAAGGGTAGGTGTATTAAACACTATATAAACTTAACTCAATAAAAGTCTAGTTTTGATTTGACAGTTTGGGTCATTTGTTTCTGTGCGTTTGTGTTTATAGATGTGCATGTGTGGGTTTTGTGGACATGTGTTTGTCCTGAATCAAGGGCCAAGGCATTCAGTGTCTGGTAAAATAATTCTATTAGTGAAGAGGAATGCTGCACTATTTTATGAAACGCCAAGGTGTGTAGAACTTCCTTGATTTGTATCCTGGTCTTTTCAGATGCATCCAACCGTATTTCAGGGAGCTATTGTTTTATGGACATCGTGAAATCACAGAAATCGGATGAAATCAAAAGATGATCGGCAATAAACCAGCTCAAAATTTTCAAGAAGTCAATAGGATCTCAATATTAAGGGGAAAGAAGGAAATAACTCATGTGAAGAATTATATAAAATAAGTATCAAGATCAAAATACTTTATACATCTATGATGAGGCGTCACATGGAATAAAAGAGCAAAAAGATGCCAAATAAATATGTAACTGGGTCAAGGATTTAGGCAGCAAAACACTAAAACCAAATTTGCATTTATAAAACATTGAACATGCATATGCCAGGAATCTAGCAGTAACATATAAATCCAATCACACACACACACACACAGACACACACACACACACACACACACACATATGCACACACACAGAGTTGAGCGTGTTTCTTTCCCTCATTGACTAAATAACTCAAGTTAAAATAGCATTTTTTCAAGTGCAACAATCCTGTTTCCTATTTCCCTCAATTTGTCGTACTTCAAAAAAGAAAAAGAAAAAGGAAAAACAGATGACCATGAAAACAACTTCCTGCTTCAAGATCCATTTGTCATTTATTATTACAATAATTCATGAACAGAAATTTGTCTTCTCACATTGTTTTGATAGTTGTATGTCGCATGTTTGTTATTGTTGTTGTTGATTGTGTGTATGTGTATGTGTGTGTGTGTGTGTGTGTTTGTGTCTTTGTGCATGAGGGAAAACGTATGTTTATAGAAATTGAATTGTTGTTTTGTATGTTATCTACATGTTTTTTGTTTTTTTTTTCACATTTTGCTTCAGCAAAGGATTCATTATGCTCCCTCCATCGGGGGCAATATTAATGTGTAATGACTATGTGTTATGTTAGCATCGCTTGCCAGTAACTGGAGCCAAAATGTCAGAAAGACAAACATCCTGAGCACTTTAGCTGGAGGGAATAAAATGTTATTGTCTGCAACAGTTTCCCCAATCATACAGCTGTGTTTGCATCTCTTTTGTTAATATTGTTGACAAACTTAAAGGCTGTTACTCCAGATAATAGTTTTTGCCAAACTGAGAAGAAAATGTAAATTTAAAACTCTTTTTATCATTCCTTCATACATTATCCAGAGCGGGTCTCTCACGGGTAGTGGCCGCCGTGTATCTGTCGCTGGGCGAGAAGTGGGATTCACCTTGAACTGGACGGCAGTCAATCACAGGGGCGTAGATAAAGATATACAACCATTCACTCTCTCATTCACAAATCTATTCAACCTTTTCTGTAGTCAGGGATGCAGAGGGGTTAGCGGTCTCGAGCTGATCTATTGCTGTGGGAGGAATCTCACACAGACATTTGGTGAACGTGGAGAACTCCACAGAGAATCAAGCCATAATTTATCCAGATATCTAAATAATTACTCAGTCTCTAGGTCAATTACCAGGCCCCTCTGCGATGAAACCATCTCCCAATCTCGATCTCCTTGTTTAAGACTAGGCTTTTAAACCTTTGTTTTTTGAGAAACCTTATCGTTAGGGCTAGGCTAGCCCCTATTTATTCTGTCATAGGCTTACTCTGCCTTATATGCCATGATGCACTTCTCTCATTCGTCCCACTCTTCCTGTCCTGTATGCACTTATGTCCCTTCATCAGTGCATGATAGTAACCTCCTATCCTCTCCTGAATCCCTGGGCGCTCTCATTTTGCAAGTTCCCAGGTGAGGTGTCTTGAGCTCCAGCTGGGTTCCGTCTGGGTGCACGCAATTATCTATTTTAAGAATATTAAAGTTATCTTGCTATCATATCAGTTAGATCCGTGTAAGTGTCAGCTCTACTGTTATTTTTAGCATGAGGTCATTTGTGCCTGTCCCTCCCAACCCTTATTCCTGTCCCCCTCTCATACTCTTGCTTTCTGTCCATCTGTCCTCCCCAACTCTATCTTTCTACCCAAGCAGTCAAGACAGAAGGCCGCCTGCATTGAGCTTCGATCTGTGCCAGGTTTCTGCCTGGGAAATAGCAGTTTTTCTTTGCTACTGTTGTTCAGTGCTTGCTGAAGGGGTGGGTGGGTCTCTGTCAATCATTTTAAAGAGTGTGGCCTGGACCTGCTCTACATGTAGAGTCATGAGACAACTGTGTTGTGGTTTGGTGACTTGACTTAAGTAGGTCCCAATGAGCATCTACATTATAAATACATGTATTAATCATTCAGAATAATAAGAACACAAATAAAATGAAGCTCAAGATATTGAGCTATTTACCTGCATTTTTTTCCTGTTCCCTCTCTCTCCCCCTAACTGACTAAATGGAACGCCAAATAACCAGGGGGATGACACATGACGTCACATGCACCCTCATTCGGGCTTAGTCACTGAGCATAAATCCTCATGCATGCACAGAGAGATTAGGAAACCTAAGTATTCATAAGATTTTTTTTTTTTTTTCGTTCATTCAAACATAGCGACACACTTTTGTGTGATTGTATCTAAACGGATATGTCAGCAGAAATGTTTGAAAATAGCACACAGGGTTCCACGAGGGCACATTCGCTGTCAAAGTTCAGCCCTTCAGCCTCTTTTATTCCTTCTCTTTCTCTACACTGCTGCACCTCCTCTTCTACTGCACACAAATGGAGGTGTGTCATGCTTTTCTTTGCCGGTCTTTGAAGGAAGAACTAACAGCTTTTCTTAATTTGTTTCTTTAAACAGGAGGGACAGTGCAGATGGAGGCAGGTTGACCCAGTTCCAATCAAAGGGGAGAAGTATGCGCTTTTCACACACACATAGATACACATAATGTAACCTTTAAGCAAGTCTTTAATATTATTGTGTTCGTAGCTGATTAACACTGAGGCTTTGAATTCAACCAAATTCAGCTGCTTTTATACTGTAAGACAATATGTTTGTATGACACTGGCAAGGATGCACTTGTGTCGGGACACGGCTCAACGAGCTGACTGGAGTTTGGATATGTTCCTCGGAGCTGAGAAGGAATTTAAATGTATGTTTGAAACAGGCCTGATTTAATGATCAAAAGAACGTCACGTGACACGAGGCGAATAAGCGCACTGGTAAAATCTCTGAAATTAAATCACATGCCTCATTAAGCTCCGCTTCGTGAGAGAAGGTCCTGAGCAGGACAGGAGACTTCAATGATGCTGTTTATGCAAATGATGCACGCAGATGTACAACAGCTGATGCTAGAGACTTTCTCAAATTCAGAATTGGGAGGCATAAATCTAATCTGAAAAAAATAACAAGAAGCACTCCAAAAATGTGTTTCTTTAAAGAAAAGAGACA
Source organism: Fistularia tabacaria (assembly GCA_901007705.1). Classification (NCBI taxonomy): domain Eukaryota; kingdom Metazoa; phylum Chordata; class Actinopteri; order Syngnathiformes; family Fistulariidae; genus Fistularia; species Fistularia tabacaria. Next base: position 7,272 of record CAAKHD010011984.1, read on the forward strand.
GATATAACAGTGGTAATTAGCGAGGATTATGTGAATTAGCACAGAAAGACAAGCTAACAAGCTAACTAATCAATCTTTCCTGGTCACAAGTGATAGAAAGTATTTTCCGGCTGTTTGCAGCACTATTTAAACTAAGAGTGGTAAGAGAAAAAAACCTCATTGCGATCTTCTTTATTTTATTTTATTTTATTTTATTTTATTTTATTTTATTTTATTTTATTTTATTTTATTTTATTTTATTTTATTTTATTTATTTATTTATTTATTTTTCAGAATCACTTTTAACTCCTCACTTTTAACCCCTGGGTCCTCTATTTTCGATAAAGTACACTCTATAAATAGACTTTGTGTAATAAGAGGATTAATACTGTATCAGGCATCTTATATGGCATTGATGAAAAAATATATTATATTCATAAACATCAAATCTCTGCTATGATTTACCTGTTGGTTCAGATAAATTAGGTGATAATTCTTATCTTATAAAATGATGATATTTTCAAAAATATGATAAATAGCAAGTGTGCCCTGACCCTTTTCCACGGCATGACAGTAAAACGTGAACTGATTTCCATTACATCTGGATTCAAACACATATCTTTAAAATGAGACAGACTGTTGATTTATTAAGATAAGTGTCAGCCACGAATGGATGCACCGATAGAGCAACACACACACACGCGCACACACACATCCACACACACTGACTCATGGAAGAGATGGAGGTGTGGGAGAGATAACAAGGAGAGGCTAAGAGGGTTAATGACTGTCTCCTGCACAAGGCCTGGAGGACACACATATACACACAAAAAGAGAGACCAATGCGCACACACACACACACACACACACACACATGCAGACAAATGCGCACATCCCTGTCTGATGAGATTGCATACAATAATTGATTAGCTGACTGACGCTGCAACCCTGGTGTTATTCGTACTTTGTCTCTCCGTGTCGCACACACATGCTTGTCAGAAACAGCAGGAGCTTGAGCTGAAAAAGAAGCAGCAACAGAAAAATGGAGGGAGTAAGATCTGAATTTTGAAATGAAAAGAAAAATAGGAAGTAATAAATGAGGAAGGAGGGCAGCGCTTCGTGTGTTTGATGGAGCCGTTACCTGAGTGTCACCCCGAGGAATGGTCTCAGACACACACACAGAGATACACACACATAAACAAAGAACAGCATATATTAGTCCAAATATTTCCCTTAGCTAAGGGTTCCATTTAGGTTTAGTCCATAAAGTGCCCACAAATTGATCCCTTGACAGATTTTCCGTGGTTATGTAAAGTCAATCATTGTTATATGCGACTGGGGATGGTATTCAGTGTTTGTATAACACTATAAATCGAAAAAAAAATCAACATCAAAATTGAGATGAACAAGTTCTCATCCAAATTAAGAAAAGTAAATGTAACCCCGGCAGATCAAATTCAGGAAAACAGGGAGTTTGTAATGACATTTTTAACAAAATTAAAGAAAGAAATGTTCCTTCAAAGTAGCAGCAGTTGATATATAGATATAATTTTGTTTTTACAGTGAACCAAAGCCAGGATTCCATAAAGCTGAGTTTATTGTTAATAGAATAGAAAATATAAAACCAAAAAGTTAGATGAAGATTTTTACAGAATATAAATAGAATGAACTACCTTTTTGACCTTACAATGTTAAAAAAGCTGTTATTCTCTTGTCAATTCACTCATGCTGAAATATTGAGATTTATGATTCAAATAAATCACCAAAATGTTTTGACAGAAGATGATTGAAGAATAGAAATGTGCTATGACACTAAATTGAGAGACCCTTCATCGATATTCGCATCTGTCCATGTTTTACTTTGGAATAACATCCTCCAAAGCCTTGTGCTCTTTGCCAGTCCACCTTGTACCTCACCTTCTTCTCCACCTTGTACTCCACCTAGTGCTCCTCTTCACGTCCACTGTCCACCTTTTCCCTCCCTACTTCTCATCAAATTCCTCTTCACTTCACTTTCTATAACATAAATTGAAAGTGACCTTTCCTGCAAAGATGCATTAAAACTCACAGAGGTGCACGTATGAAAGCACAGTAGCATAGAAACACATACACACCAAGGCACACACATATACACATCGTGTAATGATAACTGAAAAGATGTCTGGGAGATAGAATAATGAATATGTTTGATGAACTACATACATTATTACGGCTTTGTCTATGTGTGTGTGTGTGTGTGAGTGTGTGTGTGTGTGTGTGTGTGTGTGTGTGTGTGTGTGTATGTCTGTCCATAACTACAGGACATGAAATGCAATTACATGTGTCCTTGGGAACATTTCACTTATGTCTACTTGAGGCAAATTACCTATTCAGCAATCTCACACGTGTGTGTGTGTGTGTGTGTGTGTGTGTGTGTGTGTGTGTGTGTGTGTGTGTGTCCATGTCTAGTTGTCTCTCACTTTCTCGGTTTTAAAGTGCAATATCAATGCTAGTCAGAAGAGACATATCTGCATGAGCATGTCTCGTATCCACGTGGTTGAAGTTCAGCACACAAACACAAACACACTCATACACACACACACACACACACACACATACACACACACATACACACACACATACATACATACATTCCATTCATTAGTCCAAGTATATTTTATTGCGTAACAATATGATACACAATTGTGTTTAAAATCCAAATGAAATTTAAATTTCAATGAGTACTATGTGTAAAGTGAAGTTAAAACGAATATATTACGAATGATCGATTTTCTTGTGCAAAATTTGTAAATAAAATAAAATGAATGTATGCATTCATTCATTTGCGGTTGATATAAACCATCCTACACTCAAGGCCAAGCAGACAATTCCAGCTGTCATTGGGCAGGAGAAGGGCGACACCCCAGACCAGTCAATCACATGGACACAAATAGACACAGAAAAGCACTTCATCTCTCATTCAAAACCGAAGAAAGAAAACAAAGAATAAAAAGACAAGAATGTAAATTCAAAATGTTGGTTTATTATCCCTTTAACCTCTCCAATGCTTTAGTTTACAGTAGATATGGAGACAACAGTGAGACATGGGAAACATTTAGTTCATTTCAAAATTTCTGGGTATGTCTGGATGAAAAACGTTTAAGCAAAGTGGAGAAAAAAAAAATGACTGGTCCAATTCTGTTTTTTCTGCAGCTAATCAATGTGAGATAGAATGGTTGACAGAGGAGTGGCAGACGGACTGAGGTTTTGAAGAACGAAGGATTTGTGATGTGAACATGAACATGAGGGTGAGTGACTCCCTCAGACCATCACTGCCTCTCAATTAATTTCTAATCAATGGGATAGCCTCATTATCCCCACTGGCTGCAATGCTGTGGAATTGATCTGTGTCCTGGTAGGGCAGCCATACGAAACCAAATTATAAAGACCCATGTCAGCAGATACAGCTAATAAACCGTCTGACTAGAGCCACCGCGTTCTCCTCAAAAATGGTCTTTGCGAAGAAACTACAATTTCAATACGAATTGACACACTGTCATGAAGTGCAGGTATCTGACCCAAATGTAAGGACACTCCCAGGTTATTACGTTACGTTTAAGGATTTATTCAGAAAGTGGGGGCTGTGCCGGGTCCAGGTCGTCTCTGGAGCCGAGGGGCTCTGAAGGGCCACGTCGGTCAGGGAGGGTATTCGAAGGGAACTCGAAGAGGCAGCCGGTGACACGTAAACCTCTGGAACCAGGAGTGAGGGACTTGCGGGGAACAGGTGAGAGGTAGGGACTCACGAGGGGGGACGAGAGGTAGGAACAAGCGAGGAAAGGCAAGACAAAAAATTTGTGAGGAACTGTGAGCCATAAGGGAGGGGCGTGAGATGAGACAGGGCGGGAGGCGCAACAATCTGGCCCCAAAGGGTTGGCAAAAGGCTCCTCTTATGCTCGGCCCGACGAGGCTTTATCACACACACCTGCTGGGGTTCACCCCCGCTTGACGAACAGCAGCCGGATGATTTTATTTTATTTTTTCTATTTATTGTTCTGAAATAAATTTGCCATCGGGAGGAATTCGGGGTTCAGCGTCTCCCTCAAGGACACTTTCGAACGGCCAACACTTCGATTGGAGGGACACCCACTCTACCAACTGAGCCCTAGCTATCAAATTGGTTAGCGCTTCAACCTCACAGAATTAGGGACCCGGGTTCAATTCCTACTGAGGGCCTTTCTGCGTTGGGTTTGTATGTTCACCTTGTGTCTGCGTGGGTGTTCTCTGGTTTCCTCCCACAATCCAAAAACATGCAGCAGGTTAATTGGAAAAATTGGGAAAATGTACCCAAATGTGTTGTTCGTCTGTATATGTGGCCCCCGGATCGACTGGCGACCGGTCCAGGGTGTACCCCGCCTCTCACCCCATCACAGCTGGGATAAGCTCCAGCTTCCCCCATGACCCAGAGTGCAGGATAAGCGTCAGACTATGGTTGGATGGATGGATACTGTTCAAGTATTTTTCTTTTATTTTCATGGATCATTGCCACCATTTCACAACTGTCCTCCCCTACCATTTAACATTCCATTTGCATATTACCATTGCACATGCTCAAGAAGAGATACACACTATTCCAATTGGATATCATTGATGTATCACATTTTTTGAGGAATGACAGATGAGTTTCCATTCATATCAGAAATTATATAAAATTGTCCCTTTTAAATAAAGCATCTCACCTTCACAGATAATATCGACCCAGAGAGAGCTGATAAAACTGATGATTTAATCCTCATCAACGGACTGAACACTTGTGTATGAACTTAGTGACTGAAAATTAACCTGGAATTCAAGCATTATTTTAAACCTATGAAGATATAAAATACTATAGTATAGACAGAATCATCCAGGTCTTGACAGTAATACATTATAAAATGGTTATGCCAATAACTTCAGAATGGATAACATGGAAGAAATCCCACAGTTGCTTTTCTCTGTAATTTTGCTTGTTTTATAACAAAAGGAAAATAAGTATGTTAATTTTAAAATGTTCTTTCCAACTGTAGTCTTTTTTCAAGCTCTGGTATTTTTTCTCACACTAGGCAGAATTAATTTGCTAAATATTAATAGACTCTCATCTCAATTTTCATGGTGTGCTTTTTGCACTCACTGATTGCTGTATCTTGTAAAACAACTCATCACTAGTGTATATGAACCACCATGCTCACTGTAAATTATTTCATATCTCCTGCTGCACCGACTATTTAATTTCTCCAGGCATTCGCTATGAAACGCAAAAAAAAAAAATGTAAAAAAGACAACAGCGTCGGTTCTGCTGGGGAGCATACTTGCATTGTTTGTCTGAATATGAAATGTTGCTAATTAAAAGCCCAGCGCTTGTCAGCTAAGTATGTAAGTAATAATGCACTCACAGAATTAGTTTGTGTATGTATCTTCGCAATAATTGATTTGTCAATGCATTCATTTTTAAAAGATTTTGGAAACTTGGAAAGGCAGGAACCCGTCTGGGCTCCATGTGCGAAAAAAGGCAGAAAAATAAAGGCATTCCACATCAAAGAATGAAGTAAATAAGTTAAAAAAAAATGAAATACGGATAATAAAGGTGAATCTCAGTTGTTTTCATACTGCTGTCACAATATATCAAATCACTCTAAGGCACATAATAATGCAGTCATTACTGACTTCACTGCAGTAGGAAACACACAAGTGCTCTTCCAAGCACCAGTGACAATATTGTTCTGACAAGCAGCTTCTTCAGTTTGAACAAATGCTCATTAAATGCTTATCAATATTGTCCTCTTTAACTGTCCATACGACTGATTGTTTCAATGTTGTGATAAAATCCTCGTGTTGTCACTGAAAGAATAAAACGAAATTTTAAAAAATCCTATAAATTGGATTTTTGTACAAGTACCAATAACAAAAAATTAAAAAAAATGCAGAACTACCAGCTGATATCTAATATGGCCACCAGGTAAATTATTTCAACCCATGATGCTGATACTGTTTTGAAAAGGACAGAAAAAGAGGAAAAACAAATGTTCTCCTAATAGGTGAATAGGTTTAAATGTCCCGACATTTGAACCCTTTTTTTCAAACCAATATCAATGTTTTAACAACAGTCTCATGCAACAAGAAATGTAGATTTGACAAACAAATCGCATAAATAGCATACACAAAAAAATATCTGCTATGCTATCATATCAGTGCACTTACGCTGATAAATATGTCAGTGATGGATAGAAACGAATGAATCACATAAGTAGATGTATTTACCTTTGGGCACGAAGATACCGCAGAGAACACGCACAAACACACATGCCCTGAGACTAATGAAAAGCCGGCCTTGGTCTGCATCACTGCAAAGCTGTCAGCTGTGTTTGTGTGTCCGTGTGTGTGTGTGTGTGTGTGTGTGTGTGTGTGTGTGTGTGTGTGTGTGTGTGTTAGCCAACGGTAATGAATTACAGCTAGTTTGCTGCGTACAATAGATAAATGAGGAGGTTTTTGTCTCCACCAGTTGCTTTTCGTGCTGAGCACTGTGCGTGCACGCAAACAAGCACGCACACACGCACACATACACACAAAGGTAGTGCTTTACTGAGAGTAAGTTAGAGTTTGTTAATAAACCACCTTTGGCCCCGCATCCTCCTATACAGACATTAAATTTCTATGTCTCCACACATTACACCTCCTTTTACTTAACTATGACTTGACTGCAGAGAATATGCAGCACATCCAGATATTAAAGAAAATATAGAGTATCATCTTGCTTTTGCATTAAATAATCAATTTATCATGAATGTTTTTAGGCTGCTGTTATGTATTCATGGATTAGCCATGAAAGGATGTTAATATGCAATCAAAGAGGCCACTGGGCGTGGTCATGATGAAAAACAGTCACTGTAAGAGAATGGTGTCATAATCATTCATTCATTCATTCATTCATTATCGATACTGCTTTATCCTGCACCCACATGGATGGGTCGCATGGATGCTGCAGCCCTATCCAAGCTGTCATTGGGCGAGAGGCAGGGGTCACCCTGTCCCTGATGTCAGTCAATCTCAGGGCCACATTTCAAAACGTACAACCATTCACCCTCTCATTCACACAGATTCTGCGATGAACCTGACACGTGTTTTTGGACCATTGGAGGAAACCAAAAGAAACCCATGCAGGCACACAGAAAAACATGGAAGCTCCACACAGAAGACCAGAAAAATAACATCATCCCAGCATGACCATCTCTTTTTTTAATTCTCTTTTTGCTTGTTTTTACTTTTTCTTGAATGCGCATTGATAACTGGAACTGAATGAGTTATCCCAGCGAGTTACAGTAATGCTAATATGGAACTTTATAATAATTTTGCATTTTAACCAGTTTTGACTGAGTTTACAAGCTTTTCCTGTTAGGTGACAGTCATGTCCCACTCGCCACCACTGATCATTACTTTGTGTTCTGTTAACAATGGCCTCATCTCCTCTGCTAGAGGAGCAAAGTAACATCTTAACAGACACAAAAATATTTTTTTCATATTGCACAAACCAGCGCCCCACCACACACACACACACACACACACACACACACACACACACACACACACACACACACACACACATAACCACATGCACACAGACAAAAAAAACACATGAATCCCCCTCAATTAGCTTTTTTTTTAGTCACAGTTTTCAATTCACGCAAACTCCTTGATTTAAAATAAAAGCGAAGATGTAGATAAATAAAAAATGAAAAAGAAAAAGCAATCACTGGGAAGCCTAGGTGTCGTAGCACAGGAAGCGAAGGCCAGATGGAGCGTGGGTTTTTACCGCAGTGAAGAGAATAAAGCATTTCTTCTGTCAAGGACAGCTTACCTAATCACAAAATGGTATTTTATCTTGAAAAGTTTTAAGGAAAGTTCATAGTAGTAGTTGATTTATTGGGAAGCTGTCTGGGCAATACAATGCATTTTTAACTTCATGATGTATGTACGTATACATTAAAAAAAGATTATTTCATATTGTCAATGCCTATGTTTGTGGATCATTATTTAGGCCTATTATCGAGAAAGATTGTTTATTCAATCTCATTTCAACTAAACTACCAAAGTGTTAAACCCTTTCTCAGGCTGATTATCGAGGTGTACTGTTGTTGATAGCTAATAAAGTCCAAATGTACTCAAATGGGTGTTTCATAATTAGTCACTTCGCAGCTTGTTCCATTTCCTAAATTGTTTTTTTTTTTGGCTTTTATTTTGCACAGATATCAAGACTTGACAAGGCAAAATAATTTTGTATTCTTTCAAATTAAACTTTGATATCATTACTGACATACCATATACTGGAAGTCTCTTTGCATGAGGACCAGAAGTCGAAGTATAATACAGTTACATGAAAATAAGAATTGATGTGAACTCAAACTAAAAGTAAAAATAATTTGAAAAAATGAAATGAATCAATAAAATAACTAATTTTTGCAAAATATTTATTCTGACTGCCAGGAAAAGTGCAAGTTGATGTACACTAATTTTTTGATGACTGGGACACACTTTTCACATTAGCATTACTTATGAATATGACATGTGTTACAAGTGAAGCACCAGCTTTAAACAGGAGCACGGTCTGCTCAACCTTATGTATTCCCCTTTTTGCTGAATGACAATCAAATTCCCATCCTGTAGTATTATGAAAAAATTAAATATGTTTTATAATTGTTTAACTATTAGTTGTTGTTTATTAACAATTGGTTCTTTCTTGTCCCCTTGGTGTTTGGAAATCACAGAGACAGTGTGTGATTTGTGTCAAAAATGAAATTAATTACCAAATTATTTTTATTTAAAAAAAATCTTTAAAATATAACCTTACACCTTCACAAATATGAGTCGTAATGGGGAAATTTTATTGAAATTGTGATGGTTCTTATGTACTGTCAAGTAACAATTTGAATTGAACATTTTAATAAATATGGAGCTTTACTTTATCTTGCAAAAACATTTTTTTTCTACTGCAAGAATGTTATCAATTGTTCATTTCCACTCTACACAGCAAGTCTGAAGTCTGATGGGAATGTCCTATTACATAAACTGTAATTCATTGCTTGATGAAAACACGATGTAGCCTTCATAAAAATGCCCATCTGCTAAGTCTGTGCATGGTGTATGATAAATACTAATTTAGAACCAGTCTCTCCCCACAGGTTATATGTTCTCGATTGCGATATCGCTTTATTTCACTTCCTCTTTTTCTCTCAGGTGTTTGAGCAGGTAAAAACCCCATTTCGCTGTTCCCTTCGGGGAAGACTGACCTAACTGCCGGCACTCCCCCGAGCCCTGGCTAACTCTGCAGACCCATTTGTCAACGTTGACCCTGAAACACCCCCTCTTTCATCCCCCCCCCATCCATCCATCTTCCCTCTTGTACTATTCTCTTTCTCTGGTCCTGCTATTTTTAAATCCTCTCCGCATGTCTCCCTCTACGCCTGTCCTCCCAAAACAACTATAAAAGGCTGAATAAGATGGACAGCAGGAAGAAGATAGGGGGAGAAGGACGGAGAGGAAGAGGAGGAGGAGATAGATGAGGAAGGGTGAGGCTGAAGCAGAGGGAAAGCAGACCTCAGAGGTTCTTTACTCGAGGCACTGTGTGATTTGGCTGTTTCAGGATCGGTTGCAAAGTCTCCATATTGTGCTGAATGTTGTTCCTGAGAGAAAACATTCATAGAGCAGTGATATATATATATATATATATATATATTTTTTTTTTTTTATTTATTTTTTTTTTTCTCATTAACCTCCAGAGACCTGTGCTTTTGTTTCTGTATTCTTATTTCTTCACGCTATTGAGGATCAATAGAACCTTGAAGACTAAGAAGACCGAAAAGTAGATATACGGATGGACTGAAAGAGGGCGTGAAGTTAGTTGGTGAGAAAGGAAAAGGATGCAGAAGATGGGGTTAGATGGAGGCAAATGATTTTCTGTGGCGGCCCTGAAGGGAACAGCCGAAAGGCAATGAAAAAGAAGAAGGACCTAAATGACTATCATGATGAACAATATGTTAAACATCCCTTTGCAAATCTTTGCAGAAAAATATGTCCGTAGATGAGGAAGTATCTGCGCGCTATTTAATTACACCAACCTATCGAATTTCAGAGCAGTTGAACTCTGATTTAAATACTCTTGGTGATGAGCTAATAGAAAATATTCATTCAGTCATTCATTAACCATAAAACTTATCCTTCAGTGAGGCTCGCAGGGATGCTGGAGCCTATTCCAGCTGTCATTGGGCGAGAGGCAGGGTTCACTCTTGACCAGCTGTCAGTCAATTGGCTATGGCGATGCGATGATAAAAATACAGAAAGGTAAAAAAAAATAATGACACTTTACTGTTTTATTTTATCTTCTTTCAACATTTGATGGATTTAGGGATCAAAACCTGCATTTTCAATGTTTTCGGACAAATCGCCATTTACACCCACAATCAACGGGACGCAGGATGTCGGGTTTGGCTGTGCAACAAATCTGTTAGCTGGAGGCTGTCCCAGCTGTCATTGGGCGAGAGGCAGAGTTCACCGTGGACCGGTCAGCAGTCCATCCCAGGGCCACATAAAGAAATAAACAACTATTCACTCTCTTATTCACACAACTAGGCAATTTAGGGTCTGCAATGAAGCTACCAAATGTTTCTCGACTGTGGGAAACTCCACACAGGCACAGACATTTTTCAGTGTTTCAATATTTAGTAAAATATGTAATTTCTCCATGATGAGAGTCCCACTCATCGTGGAAAAAAACCTTCTTTTTTTTTTAAAGAGAACCTGCATACAGTAATTACAGTACGCAGGGTGCAGGAGGCGATAGGATACATTCTGCTGACCTTTCTCAGCAAAAAGCTTATCGCTAATACCAAACACTATCAGTTTAATTAAAGAATGTGTCTATATAAAAGCCCCTCAGTCGCTCACCAGCTCTCTTCTTTTGTTCTTTCTTCACTCTTTTGCTGTTCTTTTTCTTTCCTTCCAATTTTCCAAGTCAGCTGAATTCCACAACCATCTAGAAGCAAAGAGCTCAGTGCACTACGTCCGTTACATGATGTGACAGGACACTTTAAGAACTACATATTAAGGACTATGCCGCTGAAAGAACTGAGAGTGCTAAGACAAGTTGCAAATGACCTGTTAACTAAAAATAGTTCTCCCCTATAAAAAAAAGAAGTTCACTGCAGCATTTGGTTCACGGGGATACAATGTTAATTCTAATCATCTAAGTCTTTATTAGGGAGGACTAGAAATGTCTCTCTGCCTTAACATGACTTAACAAAAGTACAGTTACATTTTATGCCGATTACATTTCTGATTGCTGAAGGATATATTGATGTTAAAAGTCCCTTGTATTGACTCAACTTTTTTTTCTGTTTTGTTTTGTATCATTCAAAGTATTCATCCTGAAAATGCACAATCTGAAAAATAAAATATATCGATTTTTCTTTTGAAACAATGTTTTTAAAATCTATGCATGTAAAATGGACCCTGAAATATCTGTCCTTTCAGTGATAAACGGAGGTACTTTACTTTTGATTTTTAGAGTAATGTCTTCATAATTTCATACATTTTTAGATGATGTTGAAGTGTTTTCTGACTGACTCTTTTTCATAATTTTGTTTTAAATTGGGGAATGTCTTCCTTGCATTCAAAATATCTGAATGTTATTTTTTGCTACGTTTTCTTGGCATATGGATATTTCTGTATGATTTTTAGTTTGTCAGTGTTGTTTCAGACACTATGATGTGAACATTTTGAACAATTTCCACGATTTCAGGGATTTACAAAATTCTGTTTGTTTCGACATATTCAGTGTTATCTGCAATTTGCCAAACATAAATTTGTAATGCCTTTTCAACTGAGGCAATAACTAACAAAAATAATTTTCCCTTGGTTGAATTTTGGATAATGGGTTGATTCTTAACATTTCTTTTATCATTGTGTTTCCTTTGGTGTCTCACGGTGGAAAAGATTGTCCTTTCCTGATACATTTGATGCCAATTTTCTGCCCTAAAACACTCCAAGCCTTCTTCCATGTCCCATCATGTTGTTAAGTTGACATGTTCAGTTGACACACACAACAAAAAGCGCTTCTACTCTTGTGCTTTGGGTTACTGGGGGTTAAAGGTTTGCCATGTTGCGGTTGTGAAACTTGTGTGTCCTTCAATACATCCCGGAACGGCGACACTTCTTGTAACGCTCGACAAGACCTCTTAAGTTGACTTCCATGTTAATAGATGTCACACAGTATATATTTTTTTTCTGTTTTTTTTTTTTGTCTAAGCTGAAGTTTTAAGAGCAAAATGCGGCTTCACCTCACATGGACGAGAGAGCGAGGGAGTGAGAGACAAATAAAGCGAGTGCGCCAATAAAACATGAATAATGCCATTTTCCTAAGAGCCCCCCACGGTGCTCGCAGCTTGTTCACGGCTTGTCACACAGGGACATTCTTACAAGTCATCCTTTTTTTCCCATCCATCTATCCATCCATCCTTGCCCACTACTTCAAAACAATTAAGGTTGACTTCATGCTCCACGGGGCTTTCCATCATAATGGACAGACGAGGGAAACAAGGAAGAGGCTCATCTGAGGGATATTTAATTCATGTCACTCTCACTGCCTGCATTCCCCCATTCCCTGTCTTTTAACACAGCTCACTGCTCCCCACATGGCACAGTGCTGGGCTAAGCTACACAACGCTAACGCACAATGGACCATTTTAATGGAATTGTGTTGCTACACTAGAAAAGCCTCGCAATGGATGTGGGAGGGGGGGAGCGAGAGATGCAAGCCAAATCTCTTCTAACATGACGACCCCACAGAGTCATGTGGCAACAGCAATTTCTGCATGACTGTGTGTGTGTGTGTGTGTGTGTGTGTGTGTGTGTGTGTGTGTGTGTGTGTGTGTGTGTGTGTGTGTGTGTGTGTGTGTGGTGGCGATATAGGAGTGTATATCAGGACAAACATAAGAG
>CAAKHD010011984.1:26675-44407 GCA_901007705.1 Fistularia tabacaria
TCCACTGATATTATTTTGGACAATTACATAGTAACACAATATATGTATGTCAGTGGATAGTCATATCTGTGTATGTGTGTGTGTGTGTGTGTGTGTGTGTGTGTGTGTGTGTGTGTAATTGTACTGCCGGAGGATAGACAGCAACGGGGATGGGTGAATAATGTCCTTTGATCACAGCAAAGCCACACACACTCACACATATACATACACACACACACACACACACACACACACACACACACACACACACACACACACACACACACACACACACACACACACACACACACAGCACTGTATTAATGCTGGCGGTTGCACTGGGTGTGACTTGTTGGTAAAAAATAAAAGTGAAAAAAAGAAAAAAATGTTTTCTAGCCACCAGGTCTGTTCTTATGATTCTTATGAAACACACACATGAAATGAAAATGCCCAAAGTTCTGATCATTATCATCTTACATAAGTAAAGATGTGTTTTGTAGGTCATTCTTTTATTAGTTGAAAGGAAATGTTTTCGTGACAAAGAATGACAGAGGGTTTCCCTTCTTACCAGTCAGGTCAGTCTCTATTATAGAAGCAGGAGGTCATGTGACACATGACACGGATGACTCTGAGGTCATCGGTCTTGGGGCTAAACACACTTGATTCATAATGTTTTCCAGGAAAAAAAAAAAAGTCAACTTCAACAAAAATATGTAAGCTTTCCTTCCCACCACCATCACATCCATCCCTCTTACCTTCATTAATATTCATCTAATTCCAGTTTTCTGCCTTCACTACCAGAAAATAATCTGGTTGTTCTGCACAATTTTGTAACCACTAACTAATGCTGCTTATCTGCAGAGCTAATATGTTATTCTCTGCTTTCCACTCATTGGCAATTCTAACCACATTTTGAAAAAGGTTAGAAAAGCCATTTGCAAGCGAAGAATTTTTTGTTTCATTGAAGGCTTTATTTATGTATTTTGCTGTGAGGCAGCACTGTGGCACAGCAGTTCACACTTCTGCCTCACAGCAAGAAGGTTAGGGACCCTAAATTGCCCAGATGTGTGAATGACAGGGTGAATGGTTGGCATGTATTTATTCTTGTCGAAATCTTCTTGTCGTGGCAACTGGACTTGAATTTCTTCACTTGAAGACGTTTCGCCCGTCATCCAAGAGCATTTGGACATTTTGGACAATTCCATGCTCCCAACTTTGTGGGAACAGTTTGGAGCTGGCCCCTTCCTTTTCCAACATGACTGTGCACCAGTGCACAAAGCAAGCTCCATAAAGACATGGATGAAAGAGTCTGGTGTGGATGAACTTGACTGGCCTGCACAGAGTCCTTATCTCAACCCCATTGAACACCTTTGGGATGAATTAGAGCGGAGACTGAGAGCCAGGCCTTCTCCTCCAACATCAGTGTGTGACCTCACAAATGCGCTTCTGGAAGAATGCTCCAAAATTTCCATAAACACATCCTGAACATTTAGGACAGACTTCCCAGAGGAATTGAAGCTGTTATGGTTGCAAAGGGTGGACCGACATCCTGAATCCTATGGATTAGGAATGGAATGTCACTCGAAAACATATGCGAGTCAAGGAAGTTGAGCGAATACTTTTGGCCGTGTAGTGCAACTGCCAGGGTTTTGGGTGGGTTTAGGTTACGGTGGCTTGATATGTAGATGAAATTGATTGGCAGAAAATAGGTCGAGCGGGGGCTTGTTATGTTAATGGTTGTCATTAGGTGGGGACGAAGGAGAAACTTTCGGGGATTAACTGGATTGGAATGTGAAAAAGGTAAAGCCAGACTTGTGAAAAAAAGGTGTTAAATCTGTTGGATCACATGGATTGAGGCTCATGTGGAAGTTACCAGGGACTGGTTCTGGTGGTGGATCTTTCCTGGTTGTTTGGAGGGTGCAGGTGGGCCTGGTCCATGTGTGCTTGTTGGTCTTGATATTGATCCCTGTACGGGGTTTTATATAAGGTTGTGTCTGAGGCCCACCCTCTGTTCAGAGACGGCTTTTCTGTTTCACCTGGACCTGGATTACTGAGGACCTCAACAGACATGTATGTATTCATATGTGTCCGTGTGATCAACTGGCAACTGGTCCAGGGTCAACCCCACCTCTTGCCCAATAGCAGCCCGAGTACAGGATAAGCATTGTAGACGATGAATGAATGAATGAGTGAAATAAGTGAAATGTCAAAGAACGATCATTTGTTCATTCATTATTCATTTAAAGATGTATTTGAACACTGCAGATTATCGATTAATTATTTGAAATATTTCAGAGATGGTGATTTAACTTTGATCTTACTCCCAGTTTCACCTATTTTTCATTGAATTTTTCAACCTTGTCACAATTTGTTTTTGTTTTTTTTCATTTTGATGATTTATTTATTGATTTTGCCAGAGTGCTGCATCCTTCATGGAAAAAAAAAAAAGGTTTCTGCATTTTTGCTCAAAAGTAATGCAATCCTGAGCTCTGCTGAATCGATTACACCGCATATAATGAGACGTTGTTGCTATGGTAGACATGTCCCGAAGTTTAGTTTGATAAGAACGCAGGGAGCAGACAAAAGGAGGATCAGCTTTGAGGTGTCATTGCTTTTATTGTCTTAAGATTCATCAGTAATCCCGCACCTCAGTTGATTAGGGTGTTATTTATTCACATTATGTTGTCGACTTTATTATTCCTGGAAATCTGTTAATCAACCTCAGTTTTGCTTCATGGGGGAATCAGACACACTATTCATTAATTTGACCGAATTGTTGAATAATTAATCGACAATTGTAAGTCCACCTGGAGGTGGTTTTTCTGAGACTGGAACATGCAAGTTCTGTGTTTGTGCAAGTGTATTTGAGTGAGTGAGTAACTCTGCACATGCTCCAGTGGAAGATAATGATGCTATAAGATAAACCACCTTTCATAACCTATCTAGTTCCTAAGGTTTGACTTAAGTATGGATTACCACATTGCAATGATAATACATTGTAAACAGTCGGCTGATTAAATGATGCTACTGACAGTGTCAAAATGGTTACTAATTTATCAAGCCTTGTCTTGATTCTAACAGCAAATACCGGAAAGCGCAATATATCTGTTTGAATAAATATAGCCTGACTTTGTCACAACATGTTATTTTGTTTCGTTTTGATTTTTCAGGCTCAAGTTCTGTAAGGTTTTACTTTTAGGAAAATGCAGTCAGAGGCACTTGCAATGCTCCTGGTTGCTGTGGACATCATAGTACTACGTAGTAATACTTTGTTATGTGCAACATATGTTTTTCATAAAACTAAGCCAATGCTCTACAGACCCCTGTGTACTACAAGAGAAAATACCACCATACCCCAGTGTGGAAGCCTGGAGGATGTCTAATATGGACGGTGTTTTATCTGTGGCTCATTGATAGCTGAGAAGAAACAGATGGTGTGTTTATATTTAGAAACAAAGGATAAAGCAGTAGTACTTTTAATTAAGAACATAGCTCAAATATATGGACGTCATAAAAAGCATCTCAAATTTTGACTGTGTATGTACTGTATATATAAGGGAAGCATTGTAGCACAGTGGTTAGGTTAGCGCTTCCACCTCACAGCAAAAAGGTCCCTGTTTCGATCCCAACCGGGGGCCTTTCAGTGTGCAGTTTGCATCTTCTGCCCATACCTGTGTGGGTTTATTCTGGTTTCCTCCCATAGTCCAAAAATATGCAGTAGGTCAACTGAATGAGGGAGCGAATGACTGTATGTCTCTTTCTGGGGCCCTGTGATTGACCCAGGGTGAACCCCACTTCTCGCCCAACAACAGCGGGGATAGGCCCCTCTGCAACCCCAAGTGCTGGATAAGAGGTAAAGATGATGGATGAATTAATAAATTTATGTCCATATATATGAACATAATACATATAATGTATTTATTTAGCCAGTCATATGTATAGTTATTAATTTCCTTTCAGAAGCAACAATTTTCCTCAAAGGTAAAGTGTGCTGCTCTTAGACTACCTGCCGCCTACAGACCATGATTGAATCCATGGGTCTAAAATACAGAAAGAGATAGAAAAAAAAATCAATGTTAGCATCAGCAAGAGATATCAGATTGATCTGACAGGACACATCAAGCGGTTTCTCTGTCAGAATACACACAAACAGAGTCTCAAGGAACACACAGTCCACGGTGTTCATGACCGATGTGACCCTTATGTCGTTACTGACCTTTGAGCGAGTCAGTTTATTTAGTGTAAGAATTACAAAGAGACAATCAAGATGTCAGATATCCTCCCACACAATCACACAAGGATTCAACCAGTCGATACAAGCAATAAATGGATTAATTTCATGCATCAATATAATGCATGTTCAAGTAATATAGTCTGCATTATGAAAAAATAATTCAAGAGAATCCATCATAATAAATTCACCTAGATTGAGACTTAGAATGTATTGAAAAAGCAATGACATTAAAATTCCTTGTGGAACTCATTTATGCCTTATGTTTCCCTTGTCAGGATGCAAAATATTGAGCTCTGTGCACCGTGGCGTACTGACATGGATGGGATGCAAAAACCCTACCTTGTGCTGTTATACGATATGTTATTCTGCATTAATTGTTTTTTTAATTTATTTTTTATTTGATTTAATTTGATTAATTGTTTTCTGATACAAAGTGGAGTTAAGAAAACTGGATGAAGGTGCTAAGTCCTTGTTTTTGGATTATACAGCAAATAAAATGAAATATGAATAAAACAACATAACATAATTGAATACAATGTGCTATTTGTATCATTATTTTCAATTATTTAGGTCCAACTAAGATGAAAGAGCAAGGAGACATTCAAGTTTATCATAAGCAAAAGTTCTGGTCTCAGGCGAATTTATTTTGTGAGAAATTTGGAAAAATGCAGCAAATACATAAATAAACAAATAAGCAAATAAATAGAAATAATTGTGTTCGTCTTACCCTTCGACATTAATCCATTCTGCCAAGAACCCATTATATTGTATGAATTTGAATCATTATTACAGTATCACAACGAGACAAAATGACTCGTCTGCTAACAAAATAAACATTATCATTGTAATAAATTGCTATTCAATAATATGGTGCAGGGTGAATGATCAGTAATGAAAAGTGGAAGTCAATTATTGAGATAATCCATCCAAAGATTTCCCTTGATGAAACATCTCTCTCTCTCCTCTCTCTCCCTCTCTACATATATATACACACACACAAACATATATCTAAACACATACTGTATATATATATATATATATATATATATATATATATATAGATAGATAGATAGATAGATAGATAGATAGATAGATAGATAGATAGATAGATAGATATATATATAGATATAGATATAGATATAGAGATAGATAGATAGATAGATAGATAGATAGATAGATAGATACTTAATCCTTACTTAATCCAAGACTTTATAAAGCCTTATTTTGAAATGCTGTTATTCTGTTCCATATCTTCGAGTCCAAGATCCAGAGCTAAAAATGTTGCTTACTTATTTTGAATGTCTTCATTGCAGCCATAGTGTCTCGTTGCCAACAGTCCCCAGACACAGTTATAAACATACATTGGCATATCAATGATGAGTATAAAGTTTATGAAAAGCGGGCACTACAAAGTCAGTTTTACATGCTATGTATCTCTTTTCTATATTTATTTATCTATGTGTTTTTCACCCAGTTTCAAGGAGCTGCCGGCAGATTCAAGCTGAATTACTTAAAATGTACGAAAAGAAGATGTTTCTGTTCTTAATCAATAATGTATTCTTTTCAATAGGGGCACGAAATGCATTATTCAACAAAGGTTGAGAGATGTATGGAAGGGACTAACACAAGGAGATACTGCAACATTTATCTCATTAACAAGCAAGAATAAACACCCTGCGACAAGAAAAGGGATGACGGATGAGAAAAACTGAGAACGATAGAAAAAAAGAGAGCATGGATAAAAAGAAGCAGCGGTGTTTGAGGCGTAAATAGATTTTTTTTAAATGCTCTCCAATCTCTGGGGGTTCACGTGCCTTTGACTGCATTAACATCCGAGAGATTTAGCCTCCCGTTGACGGCGAAGGGGGACGCGCAGTTTAAGTATGCAGTGCACGAACATGCATTAAAACATAAACGCGCGCTCATATAAAGACATTATCATGAATAGACAAACACACATAGGGTCTTATGAGGGTGTAATCATTCGAGCCAAGCGCCTCCTCGTATTTCACTTGAGGATTACAGAATTTGGGACAGGACGAGTTGAGACTTCAGAGGGGAATGTAACCCTTAACCTAGAGTGAATAATAATATAATATATATTTTAAGCACATTTTAAACAGGGAAAACTGAGGCATGGATTCATGGGGTGAATGGGGAAGGGGAAGGAATCCCCCGTATTTACAAATATGCGGATAAAGTGTCCTCTTCGGTGGCCTCGAAAAGCCCTTCCAATCGCAATCCTGAAAACTAGCACATTTGTGGCTAATTTTCTCTTCTTAATTGCTTGCAATATATACTCGATTTTGACTTGACTATTACTTTTTGATTTCAGTTATTTCTAAGTGATTTCTTTCGCTGTGATGTTTTTTTCAAATATGGTTGACTGAATAAATCCCATCTGCAGATTATTATGATGGAGGTGCAGTGACACTTTGCCAGCAGGCAAGAAACTTCCTGGTTCAATTTAGACTGGAGCTCTCTGAATGGAGTTAGTATGTTCTCCCTCTGGCTTACATAGTTCCCTCCAGGTTCTCCAGTTTCCTCCAACATATCAAAAACATGGAGTAGTTGTACTGAAAACTCTGTATTGTCTGTTCAATACCCCATGACTGATGGGTGACCAGTAAATGTAACACACTGCTTTTCAGCAAACTTTCAGATCCTGTTTGCACAGTACAGCACAGTTCATGAATATTGTCACCGTCTTCAGATTATTTTCTCAAAAAATCATTTTTTTTCAGGTTTTTCAGAAACAAAAAACAGAGCATATGTTGAGGCCAAAAAAAGATAATTTCATCAAGCAATTATTTAAGATGGTGACGATATATTATGTTGCATGGCGATTATTTCTAATTTTGAAGAAAATTTTTCATATTTCAATCAAGACATTTCATTTAAACGTTGAAGAGAAAGCTTATTTATTAATTTATCTATTTGTTTATGCTATTATGTTTTATTTAAATGTTCTATTATTTGATGTTTTTTTCATTTATTTAGTTTATTGTATTGAATACGTTTTTTTGAGCATAACAGTTAGTTACTCATTGTTCATAGTTGGCCAATTTCTTGATTTGTACTCTTTGTTGCAGTTATAGCTGCCACAAAAGGAACGTGGTTCATCACAAATAACCCCAACAGACTATTCACTCGGCCCGGAGGACACTTCATCATGTTTGTCGACGACAAGTGCCCTTTTCGTCGACAGTAAGGCACTATCTGGTTTTGTTTCTCGCACTCGATGTCCCCACCAGGACTAGTTTGCAATCTGTTTTTCAACATATCTGAACTTTTAAGCTGTTTTGTCCACTAATAGTTACTTTCACATTTCCTAGAACAAAGAAATAGTTCAGGACTGCATGTGCATTGCTATAAATCGTAAAAATATTATAACATAAAATAATCAGGGCAATCTCAACTCGTGTGTCAGCCCTAAACTCCATCTCCAGAGGGATTCGGTGATGGTGCTCCAAGCATCCCCAAGTGTCATTAAAAATGTTCTCCGGCTGAAGAGGAGATTTCCCTTGCCTGGAGAGACCATCGAGTGGCCCATGTGTTCAATGAGAGCGAAGCTTTGGCTTCGCGTTTAACGGACATTAATTTCAGCGCAACCTCGAGGTATCAGGACCTTTGTGAGTAATATAGAAGTGATAATGCCACACCGCCTGACATTTGGATTGGAAGCTAACAGATAACTCATGAGGAAGGAGGGAAAGTGTGAAAGGGGCAACAAAGGAAGACAAAGTAGGCTGAAGTAGATGATTTTCTCCTTGTCAGGCTGTGCAGAGGAACCACTTGCCATCTCACAGAGATGAATTGCTGATGTTTCAATAAAGCACTCAGGGGGTGTGCGTACGTTTGTGCACGTGTGTGTGTGTGTTTGTGTGTGTGAGCGTTACAACTTATATATGTGTTGTGTCTTGGTGATGCCAACGCTTTGGGTGAATCCAGTTAGGTTGACAAACATAAGGCAAACCACCCTAGAAAACTTTCCAACTGTTTTTTTTCTAATCATTTCCTTTTATCTCATTGTGATTTTTAGTTTAGTTTAGTAGTTTTTTGAATATCTGGGTTGTTTTCTTGTTTTTTGTTTTGTCTCATTTTCCAATAATTCCATGCAATGTTTTCCAGGAGGTTTTCTAGTGAACTCTCAGTTCGTTACTACTTTCAAAACGCTGTAACAACATCAACACATATTAAATGATTTCTGATTGATTTCTTCTTGAATTTCTTCTTACTCCCTGTGGATTCATGTCTTGCAGATTAATAATAAATGCCAGGTGTTTTTTGGGTCAGTCTTTTTATTTGTTAATTTCTTCATGCCTTTCAAATTCTCCTACTTTCCTTTTTTTTTATAATTCCATTTTTAATTGAATATTTGTTTTGGCTGAAAAATATTTTTTCTTTTTCTTCACTCATTCATTTATTTGTTTTTCTTTTCTTTTTTTATTCTAATCAAGCAGGTACTTATGAAAAACAGACATCTCCAAAAAAATGTCTTATTTACATGGCACGTATGTTTGTAATGCAAGTTCTTCTGATAATGAGTGATGACATAGGGGATGGAAGTCCTCTGGATGGTGTCAGTGTGTGTGTGTGTTAGTGTATGTGTGTGTGGTTGGCAGGTGCCAGTCTGAGCATCTTGTAATTCCTCAGATCAAACTCAGGGATTATCCTACACTCTTCACTTCAGTACCCACCTCCTACCTCTTATACATCCATAGAAGTTGTAAGATTATGTAATCAATAACCCCCAACCAGAGTGACTTATAAACATTCCTTATTTACAAATGAGATAACCACCAGCAGTTTCCCGTAGCCACTGCTTTCGTGTTATTGTTTTTGTTTTTTTCATGAGCCATTTGCCATTATGTCATCTCATCTATTTTTTGTGATGTTTGAGCGAGAAATACCACAAAAATAGGTTTTAATACAAATTGAAATAATGTGTTTTGATCACATTTCTAAGGTGATGATTCAGAGGTGTGCAATTTCCTTGCACTGTTAGCACGGATAGAAGGGTTTTCCAAAAAAGACAAAATTAAACCTTAGGTTCAAGTGCTGGGCAAAAAGTGACCAAAGAAAAATCTTGCAAAATAGGTGTTTTATTTCTACTACTGGCAGCATAATACTTACCACTATGGACTACACCAAATTGCTTGTGTTAGGAAATACTAGATCAGGGGTTGAAGGACTTGCTATGAGCTAATTTACAAAAACAAATAAAAAACAGAATTTTCAGCGAATGTAATTTTCATATTATGAGATGCTGCTACAAGCCAAAATGTCAGAAATTGCACAGTACAGTGAATCGCCTGGATATCTAAGAGGAAAGAATTATCAATAAATAAATAAATAGATAAATAAATACATAATAAAACTGTTTGTATCCATATCCAGTATATATATAAAAAATGATAATAAACATATAAAAATAAAAAGAATGTAAAATAGAACAAAAATGTGCCTTACAATAGCGGTTATGAATTTGAAAACCGTCTTGAGTAGTTTTAAAAAATGCACTGATGATCTCAATCAGTGCATTGTCTTTTAATTCTACTCAAATTCCATTGGAAATAAGTTGTTACTAACATTCTATTAGTTTATTTCACAGTCCATGATATCTAGTTTAACTTTGCAGCGGCAATAAATTGCTACAAAGTTTGTGCATGTCAAAAACAGGTGATGCAGTGATGCTAAAAAAATCGATGTGGAATCTTGAAGGTATGTCTCACACTGTCTGTAAATCTTTAATCTCCATGGCAACCAGATAAGAAATGAATTAAAAAAAATAAATAAATAAAAACGCTTTGTGAACCTAATGAATCCCAGTCATCTAAACCTGCATAATGCAACAGTGAACCCACGCCATCACGACTCTTTGGTCTGGTCTCATTCACTGCTCAGTGTTGCTGGTATTCGATATTTAGATGCGAGAGCGAATCAGGAGTTTGGTGTTCTCTACGAGCAAATCCAGCATCGTACATCAATGTCTAAATAGACAATTTCTGCATGGATTCCGTCCTTGTTCTTCCGCCCCTGTAGCAGGTACTTACCTTCCCTCTCTGCCTTCTAACCCTTTTCACAACCTACACTTTTCATCTCATCCCGCCGATTCTCTCTTTCTCTGCCAAATGAAGAGAGAGCCGGGCCCTTCACCAATGCGGGATATCTGAGACTGAAACTCATACTGACGAGGAAGAAAAAAAACCCTCATCAAGGGAAATCAACCTTCAACAGTCTCAATCCACCATAGCACCCTAAATAATACAGCTACAATTACCTGGTTTGACTTTTATTGAAAAAAAAATAGCCAATTACTGGCATTTACACATTTATACAAACCTTCTCCATCCAGACGGCGCCATTACTTCCTCCAGGACATTACATTATATTGCCAACGCATTAATTTCCACTCAGCTGATGAGGTATGAAAGTAGCTATGTGGTTTGTTAGATGGCCAATGTAATTAGCATATGGGCTTTTATAAAAATCCCGTAGTCGTGGAGAACATCAGACGGGTCATTTCCGTGGTCTCACCAAATAGGTAACAACTCACTGCAAAATCATCACTGAAGTCAGTTGCCGTACGATTATTCACTGAGTTTCAATGTTCTTATGTGAGCAAGCTTGAGTGTAAAAAAATCGAAGTAACGCCAAATCCAACGTGCCAACTATGTAATTACACAATTTCACAATCGTCCGAAGAGTTGCACGTGTCATTTAGTATCTGCTCCGAAAGGTTTCAAACATGAACCGTGTGTCATTGTTGGGCCATTTTAAGCTAAGTCTCGGTGATAGGCACCAAGCTGCTACACATATTACATATGTGTATGTATTGGAATATAAACATCAGCTGTAGTATTATTCAGCAATTGAGGACTTATTGTCAACGGCAACAACTTCCTCATATGTAAAACTAGTCGACTTCATATTTGTCTCGGCGCAAGATCATCCACTCATCAACACTGTGACCCCGCATATTCCAGCACCAGTTCTTGGTTCTCAGTCATCCCCCACTCAACATTACCCGTCCACTCCTCCATACCTTGTCCGCCATGATCATGGATGACCCCCCATGGATGCCCAGGATGGGTATGAGCGTCTGCGATGAAATAAAATCCAAAATCTGGGCAATGGCTTCCTGGTCAGTGCCATCCCCAAACACCACGCCATGGATCTTGGTCCCGGACATCAGGTCGCACATGTGGGTGATGATGCTTTTCGGGTCGGTCTCATTGACGAGAAGCGTGACCACGTTGACATCAATGGGGTCGTCTTTGCTCCACAGCGCCCGGATGTCTCGGTCCGAGATGTAACGCGTGCGTCCGAGGATCACGGCGATATTCAAGACGGGGACTTTCTCAGATGGACCACCAGTTCGCTGCTTTTGGGCGGCTGTGGGATCGGCGATCAGGCTGACCCCCGTCAAGAGAGCCAAGCAGAGCAGCACGCCATTATTACCATCTGCACAGCCGCTCTTTCTACTCCCCTTGTTCCTTTTACTGCTGAGGGACATTCTGCCAATCCACTTCATCCCCTGCACAGAAAAACAACAAAAATACGGGAGAGGAAATCAGAGAGAAGCGGGTTAGCCGCCTGTCTATTTTATTTATTCTCTCAAGTATCATCAAATGCATTGACCTTGCGGAGGAGGGAAGATGCCTTGAGAAGAAATTCAGGAAAGGGTGCGAAAAATAAAACATGAGTAAAAGGTGAACATTTTTCTGTCACGACAGCAATGATCGGATGATTCAGGTGCTCCTCAGTTGTGTGCAATGTGCAATTTACAGGTGTAATATCTTAATGCTACGCCTTGAGCAGCACATTGACGACGGAGACGACAAGTTATAAAAAAAGAACGCACACAATGTTTAAATCTTTCACTTTACCTGTCATTTGATGTATTCATTTATCATAAACCCTGCCATGTGCAGTCAGTTAATAGGATATGCATTTATAATATGATATGCATGTGCGCGAAAAAAATAAAACCGATATCAGTGAATGATCAAAACGCAACGGAGCGCAATGAGTTTGTTGGTGGTAATGAAAAAGTATACGTGAGGATAATGAAAGCAAATGTTGTTTGATTATTCTATGACGGGTTGCGAAAGTCTGTGACTGATTACAGGGTGTGAAAGTGTGCACGCACATGGCTTTGCGCCTGTGTGTCCCCTACATTTGACATAGGACGTGCACAGGCTTGCAAAACAATGGACAACACTGGACAGGCATAAACCACACATATATATGACATGCGGATAATTTATAGGTGTGTTAGTGAGCTTTTTTTTGGCATCACTGCATAGCCTGTTTAAGTGTTCCACTCATTCACAGAAGCACTTTTTTGTATCAAGATTGTTGGCACCTGTAGAGATGTAATCGTCGAGCTCAGAAGAAATGTTTGTTATTTGATGTAGGAGTTCCTACTTACACTGTCAGGGAATAAATTCCATTATTGTATCTGTGGGGGTCTGACGTCAATATCGCTGAGGTTGGACCCTCTGCTGCTGTGCCTTAACAATGGCTCTTTAAAAAAAGCTTTCAAACCCCAAAGATGCTTTCTTACTTAAGTGATAAATAAAGCAAAATAATTAAAAAAAAAAAAAAATTGAATACCAGATGGCATTTTCATTTTTTTAGGTCCAAATGTGACATCACATTTGAGTGAGGTATGATGGTGCTTGGTTCTTCTTTGTGGATTACACAATAAAATCCCATTTTGTACGTGCAATTACGTGTAAAAAGTAAGAAATGAAATAAAATAAAATAAATGAAATATCATTCTTGAATTGTAAAGTATATCACATTATCAATAACATTTACTTAATCTAGTGCACTTAGCTGCCTTGTCTTTTGACAACTGTTTGTTGTCACACATAGGTAATGTTAATTTTGAAGGGTCATTTTCATTGCATTCAATGTCCCTTTTTTTAAAAATCGGGATTGAAGGGGTTCTCAGCCACATGGACTTCATATATGTATCGACATCCATCCATCCATCCATCCATCCATCCATCCATCCATCCATCGTTTGCCGCTTATCCTGCACTCAGGGTCGCGGGGGGATGCTGGAGCCTATCCCAGCTGTCATCGGGCGAGAGGTGGGGTACACCCTGGACCGGTCGCCAGTCAATTGCAGGGCCGCATGTACGGAAAAAACAACAACCATTCACTCACTCACTCATTGGGGGAAATTTTTCCCATTTTTTTCCAATTAACCTGCTGCGTGTATTTTTGGACCTCGGGAGGAAACTGGAGAACCCCACGCAGGCACGGGGAGAATTTGCAAACTCCATATAGAAATGTATCTATATATGTTTAAATCTATATCTTTACAAGGGCTTTTTGTTCCTGCTTTTCATCTCAGTTAACTATTTGTAGGCTGCACAATAATGCAGTGGATAACTACCACCTCATAGCAGGAAGTCCCTGGTTTGATTCCAACAATGGGCCTTTCTGTTTGCCGTATGCATGTCCTCCCCGTTTCTGCATGGGTTTCCTCCAAGTTCACTGTTTTCTGTTTTCTGTTTTCAAAAAGCATCCAGTAGTTTCATGGGATACCCTAAACTGCCCAGATGTGTGAAAGGGAGAGTGAACGGTTGTATGTACGTAGGTGGCCCTGTGATCGAATGGCGACTAGTCCGGGTTGAGCCCGTCTCTTGCCCAATGACAGGCTCCAGCCCCCCCACAACCCTGAGAGAAGGATAGGAGGTAAAGATAATGAATGACTGTGTTGACTATTTGCCTGCATTTACTAAACAGCAAATCAGCTTCCAGTGAGCACATATTCCTGAAATCTTCTTCTTCTTCTTTTCCTTTCGGCTTTTTCCTCTCAGGGGTCGCCACAGCGAATCAACCTTCTCCATCTAAGCCTATTCTCTGTATTCTCCTCTCTCACACCTACTACCTTCATATCTTCTCTCACTACGTCCATAAATCTTCTCTTCGGTCTTCCTCTAGACCTCCTGCCTGGCATCTCCAATTCCAGCATCCGTCTACCAATATAGTCCCTATCCCTCCTCTGTACATGACCCAACCATCTCAGTCTGGTTTCTCTGACCTTCTCTCCAAAACGTCAAACATGTACTTTCCCCCTGATGGGCTCACTCCTGATCCTATCCGTCCTCGTCACTCCCAAAGAGAACCTCAACACTTAAATATTCGCCGAAAAAGGTTCACAGTTGACAAATTTAAACTCAGCTAAAAAATTGGCAAAACTAATACATGAAAATTTAAATAATGCAGCAATAAAGGACCAGCAGCACTGATTCGCATGAATCTTGCCAAGATAAAAACACAAACACTAATCAGCCAAAGGGATCCTTTTCAATCCCAAGAGTCCCTGAAACATCAACTTCCAAGAGAAGAAAAACTGAAACCAAGCCTTCAAAATTGTTGCACCATCTTTTCATTTTCACATTCACAAAGTAAATTTGACTATTAATAATATCATATCACTGGGACCATTAAACTTGGGTCAAATGCTTTTCATCAGCAGTTTCTGGAGGTCATAATGCTAATAAACTGTGAACAGGGGAGCTGATGAAAATATGTTCAGCATAATGGAGCATGGCAAGGTGAGCCCGGTAAAATAGTCAGACTGGTAGTAATTTAACCTGGTAAGAGGCAAGCTGGTTCCCAGCATTTCTGAATTCAAGCAATTCATATGCTTTTCCAGTCCATTCACACGACGCTTGTTTCCTTAAAAACATATCTTAACTAACTTAACTGAACTTAACCTAACTACCACGGGTCATTTTAGTTCTTTCAATCTATTTATTTCCGCTCATGTTATTTTTTGCTATCTATGTGTAAATGTGGATGTATATATGTGTATGTGTATATTGTGTATATTGTGTATATGTGTATATATATATATGAGTAGGTATGGGTATGTGTGTAAAAAAGTATGTATACGTGTGTGTGGAGACATACAATGTGGATTAAAGACCCATTTCAGACTGTGAACAGTTAAAAAACCTGGTTTAAAACAATTTTAGCATTACTTTCCCATTAACCATTAAACAAAGAGTC
This sequence comes from Fistularia tabacaria, assembly GCA_901007705.1. Lineage (NCBI taxonomy): Eukaryota > Metazoa > Chordata > Actinopteri > Syngnathiformes > Fistulariidae > Fistularia > Fistularia tabacaria. The sequence goes on from CAAKHD010011984.1 coordinate 41,929, forward strand.
AGATGAAACGTCTGACACGATAGCTTTAATTTGGAAAGAATTGCCTCTCTTTGGTCAAAACTAACGAGAGGCAAAATAAACAGCAGAGTTAAATATGTCACTTTGGAATGTATGCCAGGTGAATGAAAACAAATTAAAATATAGTAAAAAAGAGAATACTTTACAAGTATTTATATATTTATTTGTTGAAAAAAAAGTTTGTTTTTTTTCATGTTTATTTTGAGGAATCATTTGAAATATATCTATATTCTCCAAATTAGTTCTGTTCAGAAAACAAGATGTTTGAATTAGATGTATTCATATATTTATTTGTGATTTAACTTCCTTTTTCACACTATTTTTTATTATTTATTATTTTTATTGTGAGGAATCATTTGGAATATACCCATATGCTCCATTTTTTGGGGGGTCGGAGCTTCGAGACATCACAGAGAAAGTCAGCCAACTGCCAACCTGAAGGCGAAGGAGCGATGAGGGTCTTCAGCTCAGCTTCAGCCATTAAAATCACAATGTATGTCAGGTGACCACTTGCAATGAGATTTCACTTCATCATTCTGGAGGTAAATAAACACCTGCATTTATGATGTTTAGAGAGAAAATGGTCCATGGTGTTCCTGTCCTGTCTTTGGAGCACAAACAGAAACACCATAAAGCTGCTTAGTGTTTCATGGGCTTTAAAAAAAATTGTATAATAACTGCACGATGCTACTGCATGTGAACGATTGCAAATATCTGTGTGATGCAGCTTATTTTTACAGTCACTCTTTCAATGGCAATATTAATTCTATCTTAGAGCTGTGCCAGAAAAAGCACCAAATTCATTGTTTTCATATATTGGGCTAAAAAAAATAAAAAATGTGATTTTTGGAACTATTTTGATGTTGAATGTATTATCATTGTAAATGACTGAGAGAATGGAATAGTTATTTTGAACCTCTGAAAAGCTGGTAAACAAGGTACTTTTATTGTTTTCCTCATAGAGGATCCATCCATATGATCCATGTCTCTCCAGAATGTGGCTCTGCTATATTTGGAAGAAAACCAAAGAGCCCAACATCTGCAGCTCCTACCGCTTTGCAAATGGATGACATTTGTTTGGCTATAATCAACCTTGTTAAAGACCAATGTGAGATGTTACCTGATATGTAAAATAAGCAAATTCATATATACATTAAAAAATATGGACTGAAAATGAGTTGAGCCACTGCTATTGGGAGATTTATTTTAAAGGTGTTTTTTGGGGGGATCATCGGCATTGGAGCACTGGCTGATGTGACTATGGTGACAACGTTTGCCTGATAGTGTTTTGCCTAACAAACAACAAGGCAGAGCAAGATAAATATTGAGAGCAGGTTACAAATAATAATAATACTAATAATACTAATAATACTACTACTACTAATAATAATAATAACAACAATAATCGGGGGGGAGCTCTGCCTTGCCACAATTAGTGTGGTGAGAGGTTCTGATGCTGCTGGAAATATTATTCTATTCTAAATGATTGACTATAAATGTCAGCCATGGGGAGATATTCACTAATTTTTTATGAATATCAAAGCTATTAATGTATCATTCAGGAATTACCAACGATTAAAGATTTGTAGCACTACTGTCATTTACAGTAAAACATCATTTGTGCCTGTCCCTCCCAAACCTCCTTCCTCCCTCTGCTTTCTATCTCCCAGTCCATCTCTCTCACTCTCTCTCTTCTGTCCAAGGAAGGTCACTAAAACTGAGGTCCGGTCTGTCCAGTGTTTCTGCTCGGTAAAAGGCAGTGGACTTGCTAGTGAAGGAAAAGTTGAGTTTATGTAAATCATATTAAAGGATGTGGTCCAGACCTGTTGTGATTGGTTGCTAGATAAATAAAATGTGATTTGACCTGACATATCTTACTATAAACCTTGCTCCTTAATCCTATATATATCCTATACATATACATATATAATAAATTTGCACTCATGAATTAAATCATATTGTCCAAGTGTATCCTTTACCAGTACACAAGTTTATGAGTGGCATTTTTGTTTCAAGAATTATCTGGCATCAAGCAGCATACAAATAAGTACAAATGATGATAAACTCAGGGTTTTTGTGAGTTGACAGTCGTCCAGACCCACTTCCACCAGCCTGTTAACAGTTTGATTTCACCGCATCCTCATTGCATCCTGGGTCTGTTCAGAGCTGTTCTCAAAGTCCTCTTATGATCGGATCAAATAGGACACTTGTTAATGCCAGCACCAGCAAACGAGGCAGAAAGACAGGGAACAAGAGAGGGAGAGAGAGAGAGAGAGAGAGAGAGAGAGAGAGAGAGAGAGAGAGAGAGAGAGAGAGAGAGAGAGAGAGAGAAAGAGAGAGAGAAAGAGAGAGAGAGAGAGAGAGAGAGAGAGAGAGAGAGAGAGAGAGAGAGAGAGAGCACTTCACCAAATGGGATTGGAGCAGTTTATCATCACACAGGCTACAATTTCTTGACACAACC
>CAAKHD010011989.1:0-46541 GCA_901007705.1 Fistularia tabacaria
AGCAGCTCCAATCTCAGCAACCTCCTACCAACATATTGACTATCCCTCCTCTGTACATGACCGAACCATCTCAGTCTGGCTTCTCTGACCTTCTCTCCAAAACATCTAACATGTGCTGTCCCTCTGATGGACTCATTCCTGATCCTCTCCATCCTCGTCTCTCCCAAAGAGAACCTCAACATCTTCATCTCTGGCTCCTCCAACTCAGCCTCTTGTCTTTTCTTCAATGCCCTTATTTCTAAACCATACAGCATCACTGGTCTCATCACTGTCTTGTACACCTGTCCTTTCATTCTGGCTGATAGTCTTCTATCACATAGAACCCCTGACACTTTTCTCCACCCATTCCAACCTGCTTGAACCCATTTCTCAACCTCTTTTCCACATTCTCCATTGCTCTGGACTGTTGACCCTAAGTACTTGTTGTATCGTCCTTACTCTATGTAGCCTTAATTGTGAAGGCGAAGGATAAACTTTGGAAAGGCACATTAAAAAAATAAAGTATAATCTATACAACTTTCTCTGTTAAGAAAAGAAAAATGGTGTGGGTTTGTTAAATGTTTTGCATATGAAGTCCAGACTGAGAATTGTTTTGACATGCAGACAGAAGTGATTAGTGAAAATTTGGGGAAAAAAAGGATGCTGAGGTTGGAAGTGCCAGTCTGGGGGTCTAGAGGACGACCAAAGCAGATTGATGTAGTGAGAGAGGACATGAAAAAAGTTGAGTTGGTGTGAGAGAAGAGGATACGGAGAACAAGGTTTGATGGAGAATATATATATATATATATATATATATATATATATATATATATATATATATATATTATACACACACACACACACACAAATATATATATATATATATATTTGTGTGTGTGTGTGTGTGTGTGTGTGTGTGTGTGTGTGTGTGTGTGTGTGTGTGTGTGTATATAAGATAATACTTTATTGATCCCCATAGGGGAAATTCGGGAATATATACACACACACAAGCACACATACACACACATATATATATGTATATATATACATATACACACACACACACATATATATATATATATATATATATATATATATATATATATATAGTTCTGTATTTATGTTGAAGTTGAACATCGACTATTAAATACGCCTACTTGCTGTGCCTTTAGTTAGAGATAATGAAAAAAAGACCATCACAAGTGTTGTTTTCTGCATTATTTTAAACATTTCTATTATTAATCATTTCCATCATGGTTGTGTTCAGTTGTCCCTTGTCCACATAACTATATTAACATTATTCATAAACTATATGGCCAAAAGTATTCGCTCAACGTGCCTTGACTCACATATGAACTTAAGTGACATCCCATTCCTAATCCAGGGTTCAATATGATGTCGCTCCACCCTTTGCAGCTATAAACAGCTTCAACTTTTCTGGGAGGACTGTCCACAAGGTTCAGGAGTGTGTTAATCGAATTAGAATTTTAGAATTTTTTACCATTCTTACAGAGGCGCATTTGTGAAGTCACACACTGATGTTGGACAAGAAGGCCTGGCTCTCAGTCTCCGCTCTAATCCATCCCAAATATGTTCTATGGGGTTGAGTTCAGGACTCTGTGCAGGGTAGTCAAGTTCATCCAAACAAAACTCTGTCATCCATGTCTTTATGGACCTTGCTTTGTGCACTGGTGCACAGTCATGTTGGAAAAGGAAGGGCTTCCAAACTGTTCCCACAAAGTTGGGAGCGTGGAAATGTTCCAAAATGTCTTGTTATGCTGAAGCTTTCTGAGTTCTTTTCACTGGAACTAAGGGGCCAAGCCCAGCTCCTGAAAAACAACCCCACATCATAATCCCCGTCCACCAACCTTCACGCCTGGCACAATGCAGTCAGACAAAGTACCGTTCTCCTGCCAACCGCCAAATGCAGACTTGTCCATCAGATTGCCAGATGGAGAAGCGCGATTCGTCATTCCACAGAACGTGTATCCACTGCTCCAGAGTCCAGTGGCGGCGTTCTTTACACCACTGCATCTGACTCTCTGCATTGCGCTTGGTGATGTGCGGCTTGGATGCAACTACTCAGCCATGGAAACCCATTCTGTGAAGCTCTCTGCACACTGTTCTCAAATTCATCTGAAGGCCACATGAAGTTTGGAGGTCTGTTGTGATTGACTCTGCAGAAAGTTTGCAACCTCTTTGCACTCTGCGCCTCAGCATCCGCTGACCCTGCTCCGTCAGTTTATGTAGCCTAACACTTCGTGGCTGAGTTGCTGTCATTCCCAAACACTTCCATGTTCTTACGATACAGCCGACAGCTGAAGGTGGAATATTTAGGAGCGAGGAAATTTCACGACTGGATTTGTTGCACAGGTGGCATCCTAACACAGTTCCACACTGGAATTCACTGAGCTCCTGAGAGCCACCCATTCTTTCACAAATGTTTGTAAAAACAGTCTGCATCCCCAGGTGGATTGATTTTAGACACCTGTGGCCATGGAAGTGATCCCAACACCTGATTCCGATTATTTGGATGAGTGAGTAAATACTTTTGGCCATAAGGTGTATATACACACACCCACACACACATGCACACACATACTTATACATAGGCTATGTACGTATTCATACGTATGAATATGTATAAGTGAAAAATAATTCTAGTCAAAATAGCATCAGGTAGTAATACTTTTTTGGCTTGTGGCAAAATTGTGCAGCGGTCAGTGCTCCTGCCTCACAGCAAGAAGCACCTTGGTTTGGTTCTCTACAGGGGGGCTTTCTGTGTCAAGTTTTTGCATGTTTCTCCCCAAATCTGTGTGGATTTCCTCAATGCTCTCCAGTTTCCTCCCACAGTCCAAAATTTGTAAATTGCCCAGATGTGTGAATGACAGAGTGAATGGTTGTTGATCAACTCAGGATCCAGGGAGCACCCTGCCTTTCCCCCCAATGACAACTTGAATGGGCTCCAGCATCCCAACAACCCTGTGCAGGATAAGAGGTAATGAATGAATAGTTGCTTAGTCTTCCGCCAAAAGTGTTTGTAATGCACACAACGCCTTTTGTAATGTATTCATTTTCAGCCATGTGACAAAACATAGATTTACATTACCAGAGTCATTTCTAAGCCTTGTGCATTTCGAAGCATTGTGAATCTCTAACCAAGGTACTATTAATTATAATGTTCTTTATTAGGGATCTGAAATATTTACTTCTTCAATGTATTTGCGCTGAATTATGAATCTTGTTTCATAATAATGTTGTTGTAAGTTTTCCAAAAAAAGCATAGAAACTGGACTTAATAAAAAGAAACAAAAAACATGTGTGGATTTCAGCAGTAGGCAAATTTATTTAACAACTATACAAAGGAATTGCATTCAGTGTATAAATTGTAATTAGTGTATGTATTGTAAATCCTTTGTAAAGACCTGACAAGAAATACTGGTTTTAGTATTATTTCTCCATATGTGGTTTTGCGTTTTGTACTTTTTTTCTGTCAGATATTCTGGCAGCACAAAGAGAAACTAAGACAAGTCAAAGAAATTGAGTGAGTTGTGAATCATCAGGACAATGTTATTTTCCAGTACCGAATATCAGAAGTAAACCTTTTCGGTACACCTGATACTGTATTGGCAATTACAATTTGGATCAGATGAGGGCAGTATTGTACTTGTTTTGGTTTTATTTCGATTTACAGTGTTTTTCATTGTAAAATGGGGGCACTCGAGATCAGTGTTATACCGAGGATACAATATTCGGCATAAACTCAACAACATACTGTATCAGGTTCTATCCTCTCCATTGGGACAGATGTGTTCTAAAGTAATAGCAGAGATGAGCGAAGCCCGGCTTGCGTGTCTAATTTACAGCAGTGCTCTGCTATACCATAAAGTGCATGCTCCACTGCACGGCAGCCAAACAGATGTAAAACACTTTCCCAGGCCATGACTGTCACTGGTTCCCCCTTCAAGGACAGAAGCTGAATAGATGTTCCATCCTACATGTGGAGAGAGGACTTTAACTGGATCCTCTTCCAGTTGATTTTGAATGGCTGATTTATGGCAAACAGATGCATGCGAGGCATTGCTCCACATGAGATTTCTCAGACAGATTTTTTTGCATTGTGACAAGCTGAGAAATTATCAATGAAGTAGCACTGGTTGCTGGTGGTATGTGGATGTTTTCAGTAGTGCTATAATTGACTATCCCTTTTACATTCACTGTCTGTGTCATTTAAACTCAATAATTTGTCTCTAGCGTTGATTGTCAGCAGTGACACATGCATTAACTATTTTCGTGTGATTTCAGTGGACGTCAGTGGAAAGGTGGAGCATGGGCCAAAAAGGAAAATCCATGCCATTTTGGAGCGCATCTAGGATGTTTTTCTTATGTTTTTTTTTCAATTTATTTTATTCACAAATGGAATCAATAACCTTAATCTTTCACTTATTAAAGCAGTACTGAAGAAGCTCCTGTGATGACTGACAATGATCTCTTAGCATTTTCAGCCAGTTGTCCTTGGTTCAACCCTTCTTGCCTAACCGTGATTGGATGTTTTCGCACATATTGTATGTTCTTCGTAAAGAAAGTCAGGCATTCAATGAAACAATTTTACTATAGTGACTTCAGAGCAAAACCAAATAATCTGGATCTTCTCATCTTTTTTTTGTGTTTGTTTGTTTTCATAATTCATAAATAATATGAAAGCCCACAGACGAATATGTTTATATTTTTAACTTACAGACAACTTCAAGGCATTTTTCAGAGTAATTATATAATCATACAGATAAACTATTCGACAAAAGATACTCTGTACTGTATCCAAGGCAAATACTGTAATAGGAAACTCTGAAATCAATGTTCCACCAATTGATTTATGTACAAAGAGCACTTTCTGTGCCCAGAAAAAAACAAAGCTTCCCAGTTGTCCCTCCTGACATTCGTGCCTGGATACTCTTTAACAGGATAGCCTAGGACCACGGAAGGAAGCCCAGAAACTGGAAAGAGATACTAAGAGGGTATGAAGTGGGTATCACAATGCTGGTTTGGTTTTGAGGCCAGCTTGGAAGGACTGATGTCACACTTGGAGTGTATTGGGGAGTGTGTGGTTGGATCTTGAAGTCATCTGTAGCATTGCCTCAGTGGTCATGCATTGCATTCTGGATCATGCAATGCAGCTGCAATCAAAGATATGCCAGTCAGTATGCTATGGAAGATCCCCAAGCCAAATTGATGTGTCCCATGCTGTGACTTTTTTTTTAAATGTATTATTCTCAAGCACTTTTTTGTCTCAGAATCAGATTTTAAAGAGTTTGCACCAGGCCACGTTAATATTCCTTCTCTGCAGATATAAAGACATGGAAGCTTTATGAGAAGACCTTATACCACTGCAGCAATGCAGTTGGAGTAATTAAATGAAAACCTATAAGTGCCTTCATTTCATAATCAATATGCCTATTAAACTATCAAAGGTGATTGATACCACTGAATTAGTGAAACCCTCAAGCTCATTGCCTGCAGAACTAATTTGAAGCTTGAAGATTCACATCAGTGAGCCTTGGATGTGTTGACGTGTTTTGTGGTTAATTTATCACTGCTGAGTCAGTATTATTGTAATATATATCTATATATATATCTATCTATATATATATAGATAGATATATACTGTATATATATGTAGTACCTGTCTCCTCCGACACGATTCTCCGTGTGCTGAAACCATACGGCCGGGTCTCTCTGCCAGGACCTCAGCAGCCGGACGTCCGTGATGGGTAGGGCTGGCTGTGCGAGATAGGGCGACGTGGCCGAGGTGGAATCGCACATTACCTCGCTAGCAGACGTTATCACGTCGGGGTCACCAACGTGATTTGTCAACGAGGAAATATGACGAGGGACTTGTGGAAGGGTTCAAACTTTAATGATAGACAAACTAACAGAATTGTTCATCTCTCCCCAACATTTGGCAAATGCCAGCATATGTACACTTCGTAACCACTTCCCCAAAGCCGTCAGTCCCTGGGTGAGAGGCCACACCCTTTAGTGTCCACCGCAATACATATATACATAATGCTATGATGCTGTTCATTCGATTGATCAATTTATCCCAACACCAGCCTGCAACCGAACCTGCTTCAGCTGCTGCTATGCAAAGCACTATAAAGCTAACTAGAATGATATGAACTCCAAAACATAAAGTCACTGAAAACAGGGACAAAAGCACTTTTAACCATAACTTTAAAAACTACAACATAATTTCAATTTTAATAATTCTAAAAAACTAAATAAACATAATTTTAACAGCACATTAAAAGCCTACCCAGGAACTCCTCATGGACAGCCAGGTGAAATATAGCAACTCCGCTAAGCCTGTTCGTACATCCATCTTCTCATGTCTCATGTTTCATGTTGCATTGTTTCAGGGCTCTGTACTGTCTGTCCCAAAATAAAATTCATTCATTCATTCATTCATTCATTCATTTAAAAGACCATCTGAAACCTGTTCATATTTTCATGAGAATGGGTTGTTTTGTTTTTAATATAATAATGTCATTGGGTGATTTCAAGTAAAAAATGTTTGTTTGTTTTTGAGTGGATTTTGTTGTTAAGCCACAGTAGTTTGTTTTTACAGTCAAGCGCAACAAGGTCAAGGGCATAACTCTGAAGCGAATCCATTTTTCATGCCGTGCTGAGTTCCTAAAAGTAATGTGCAATCTGAGTTGTACTCAGAGGTTGCAGTGATGGTTCTCATGCAATCATGACTCAGACAGAAACCGGGTTCCTCTCAGTCTGCCTTGCAAGGGCCGGAAGCTGCCGCTATTGCCTGATGTGTAGTGTTATTGTGCAAATCAAAAACTGATGCAAAACAGAATGGTTTGTGTTGCACTGAGGTGCACTGAGGATCACAGACCTCATGTGTAGAAACCTCCAAACAGGCCATTGATGCTTTACCCGAGCATAATTTCTGCTGATTCTCAGGATGATCGCTATATTGTAATTCATTTTGTATCAGAATTTCCATTTACTTTTTAAACTGGATTATTTCCAATGTTGACTTGTTTACATGAAAGCGTTACTTGCCATGGACCTTTACTCAAGGGAGTATCAAAATATTCTACATGCATAGGGCTTCTCTTAACTTCCATAGTGGTTATACCTGTAGGTCTTTTGTGCCTTTACTGTTTTTCTAACACAAAGGTTGCATGTCTGTGCCATCAGTAGACTATTCATAAACCGCAAATATGAGCAGAGTTAATGTATTAATATCTTTGACAGCGTTTGAATTTCAAAATTTTCCCTGATTTTTCTGCTTCAATCCCTATGAAAATAGTTTATTCCAGCCTGGTAAACCTATAATCTGGAGTATCAAGGCGCTTTCCTGATATGTAGGTTCTTTTTTGTTTTAACTTAATCTATGGTCTTTTTTAAAATATTTAATTTGGCTCAAATGTATTACATAACTCTATTTACATACCAAAGGAATAACCCACACGTCTGAGAATAAGAGTGAAAACAATGTTACCTAGAGTATTTCTTCATGAGATATACACTTTCTGGCCAAAATTATTCGCTCACCCATCCAAATAATTGGAATCAGGTGTTCCAATCACTTCCATGGCCACAGGTGTATAAAATCGACCCCCCCCTTTGGCATGCAGACTGCTTTTACAATCATTTGTGAAAGAATGGCGTGGCTCTCAGGAGCTCAGGGACTTCCAGCATGGAACAGGGATAGGATGCCACCTGTGCAACAAATCTGGTTGTGAAATTTCCTCGCTCCTAAATATCCCACAGTCAACTATCAGTTGTATTGCAAGAACATGGAAGTGTTTGGGAATGACAGCAACTCAGAAAGCTTCAGCATAACAAGACATTTTGGACAATTCCACGCTCCCAACTTTGTGGGAACAGTTTGGAGGCCCTTCCTTTTCCAACAGGACTGTGCACCAGTGCACAAAGCAAGGCCCATAAAGACATGGACGACAGAGTTTGGTGTGAATGAACTTGACTGTCCTGACCTCAACCCCATAGAACACCTTTGGGATGAATTAGAGCGGAGACTGAGAGCCCGGCCTTCTCGTCCAACATCAGTGTGTGACCTCACAAATGCGCCTCTGGAATAATGGTAAAAAATTCCCATAAACACCCTCCTGAACCTTGTGGACAGCCTTCCCAGAAAAGTTGAAGCTGTTTATAGCTGCAAAGGGTGGAGCGAAATCCTATTGAACCCTATGGATTAGGAATGGGATGTCACTTAATTTCATAGGCGAGTCAAGGCACGTGAGTGAATATCTTTGGCCATATAATGTATATCCATATTATGTGCTGCCTACATTATATACCTACCTCATTTACACTGTATATGTGTCTGCGTGTAACTTTGTCCTGGTTTCCTAATTATCTCTGTGTTTTGAAGGAGACCGTTTGTCAAAGGTTTTCTATTACCTATGTAATGAGACTCTCTCATGGGGACTGGACTTTAATTCCTTAGAATGTTTTGTCACTCATCCGAGAGGCGTATTAACTTCTAACAATGGGGAGTTTCAGGTATTTAAGCACAAACAAGTTAGCAAACCCCAAAGAAAGATGCCACTCCTCTACCCTATGAGAATGAAAAGTTTTTCACACCTCAAGTTGTAGGTTTGGTCACCTGAGCAGGGCAATCAATGGGGAGTCATTGGCCTACTCCATTATATGAATTGTTAGGGTCCTATGAGTTAGGGTCCCACATTCACTAATCCCAAGGAAAAGTGAATGTTGATCTACTATAGAATTTCAAGTTGAACACTGTTTCTTCAGCCTGTCTTTCAAACCAACTGTCCTCATTGGCCAATATGCTGAGTTTACGGTCTTGATTACGGTGGCCCATGCTCTTTCGATGTTTATGCACTCCTGAGCAGATATGCTGGTTCTCCTTTTTGTGCAGTGGTTGGATTCTCCAGTGTACAGGTCTGCATTTGTTGATACATCAAATTGTGATATGACTGTCTCAGGATTGTGGCAGGACTTTTTGTTCTATGGTAAGCACAAGTTTCTGTCTTGGTATCAGAAGGCATGAAGTGCTGGAGAGAGAGTGACTATTCTTCATGAGCTGCTTCGTCAAGTTTTTGCTGATAAATACATAACCAGGTATATGACAGGCTTTTTCAATGTGCTTTTCTTCCTTTTTTCCTCCCCCAGAAGGTGTTGGAACACTCAAGCCTGATTTTGAGGGTTCTAATGATACATCATTTGTGTTCTAGGGCTTAGCAAGATTCAGTGTTAATGGGTTACCAATAAATATCAATATTTAGGATTCTGTCGACAAGACATATACACAGCCAATGAATGGCAGTTCTAGGTAAAATTTAATTTAAGTGAACCTGATATTGTTGCGGTTGGTGCAGTGGTTAGGGCGTCAGCCTCACAGCACGAAGGACCCTGTTTCGATTCCGACAGAAGACCTTTCTGTGTGGATTTTGCATGTTCTCCCCATGTCTGCGTGGGTTTCCTCCCACAGTCCAAAAACATGCTGCTGGTTAATTGGAAAATTGGGAAAATTGCCCCAAATGAGGCAGTGAATGATTGTCTGTATATGAGGCCCTGTGATTGAATGCCAACCAGTCCAGGGTGGACCCAGCCTCTCGCCTGATGACAGCTCGGATAGGCTCCAGCATCCTCTGCAACCCTGAGTAGGATCAGCGTCAGAAGATGGATGGATGATATTATTGCCCGGTGCACTGATGTCGTCACGGTCACTACATGCTAATTCACATTATCAATGTCCTGATACTGTACATTTTTGTTATTCAGTCTGCAGAATGTCAAAACTCAATATGCAAACAAAGATGTTATAGATTAATAAATAACATACATAATAAAGTTGATGTAAAGTGTGTGTGTGTGTGTAATCGATTATGCCTTGTTTCTCCTAACTTTTTGAAACCCTACAAATAAGTGGCCTACCATGAGATGACTTTTTTTTTTGTCCTGTGAAAATAATAACCAAAAAGTCAGTATCTTTATGGGCCAAATAATGATGCATAACGATGTACTATACTTGATACATGTTTTGATGTCACGACTCCTATCAACACAGACTCTTGAGGGATACCTTCCAGCATCCCACCATCGATCTGATTAAACACTAATTATATCAGACTAATCTTTAAAAGTAGATTTCAAATGCTAAGAATTCAGCAGTTAATTTATGACCTCAAACTATTTTCATCACGTTATAACATAACATAGGGGTTATCAGTGAAATAACCACCTTCATCAATAATAGACTGATAGAAACCCCAGGGCAATAATGAGCATGCCCTCACACCTTGAGATTCATTGGAATGTGCAACATTGATTGGCTGAATATTATTAAGACCCTAAGGTGAAAAGACTAACTCTGACTATCCGGTTACATCGGCATTTGTAAGTAGGTGGGATGTATTAGGCAACAAGCAAACACTTATGTGCTTGAAGAATTATGGCGTGCCTGTGTGGTCAAATCCTAAAGGCCAGCTAAAGCAGGTCAAATTTCATTGTGGTTTTGACAGTCAGCAGTCTTAATTTGTTGTACAGGAGGCTGCTTATCTGCAGACCGGCCAGGGTGTCCTTACAAACCACAGTCCACCTCTGTAGTTTCAATGGGCACATCAGCCTTAGGACTGGACCACAGAGCTCTGAGAGGAGGAGCCCTGTTTTGATTATTTTTTGTAATATTTGTTGTTTTTATGAGGGTGGCCAAATGCATGTCCATCTCTCAGCTGAACAAAGTACTGAAATTTGCTTAAAAATCCTTTTTCCTGCTGTAACTAGCATAAGCACATATGCCTTTCAGAAATAATATTCTGAAAGGAGCGCATACAAACATTAGATTTGATCACCTAGTGAATTGTTTATATTTTAAAGTTGCATAACCTCACCCTGGTGTCCTCCTCTGAAAAACTACTGTTACAATTCTCACCATAGCCCAGTTCGACAGAGAGCTCGAGCTTCCTGACGGGATCAAAGGGCTTCATATTCAATATATAGCATTTTTTCCACAGCCACAGTCCCTCTGATTGTTATCGTCATAGAGTTCGTGTCAGTCCAAAAAACTTGTCTATACCTCATTTTGAGAGTCTGTAAATTTTAGAGCACAGTACACATAGCTCAGCAGCACATAAACCAAGTGTGTGTGTGTGGGGGGGGGTTTAAATAGCTCTGACTTGTAGGATTTACAGGGAGAGTTATGAAGTGCAAAGGTTGTTTTTAATGGCTACACCTAACTGTTTTCACTGTCATTATAATGTATTCATGAGGCATCACAAGGACTATCTCTGACATTGTCAGGCAAACCGATGAGACAGTGACAGCAGACCTCCCACTGCTAAACACAGTGCTAAGTGGGTGCTGCCATATCCTTGGGTGGCACTGCTGTAAATGCTCCAGCCTGAAGACCAACACCGCAGCATTGAGAGCCATGTTATTTGGCCAGGCTCCCTGAAGGCCACGGCATCAGGGCAGGCCAAAAAATGTTTCATAACATCACCCAAGGCCGAGCTGAATGTTAAATATGCAGCAGCTTGTTATAATAATAATTGTGAGTAAAGGTTAAATACTTGGATTTATGGGTGTGGAATATCAGTTTTTGCAGTGCTAGTTGTGCAATATCAATATTATGCCATTGCAATATATTTTGCTTTCAAGCAAAAGTAGCGGAAATTATTGTAAATGATAACATCTAGTATATGTTTTAATGCTGTTCAGGATTTGGTACATCTATTGAACAGTTTTTTGTTTTTATTTTTTGCACCCAGTTTTTATGAATTCAAATCAACACAGAGTTTAAACTCAAAGACCTTGCCAGATGAATTTGACAATGACGTATCTGTTTATTGGGAACAAAGCAATCTTGTTAATCCCTAACATTTTTTCTGTCCTAAAGTTATCCCACAGTGCTGCTGCAATAGTTATTGTTCCGATCAAGTTCAGAAGTTTTAGGGACCGTTTTTTTGCCAGCTCACAAGAATCTCTAAACTTGATTTGTAGATCTGTGACAGCTCACAGATGCTGTGCAAATTTTTTTGTTGTGCAATCTTAATCATAACACATCTAAAATGGAAGTTTGGATTGGGACTTAAATGCAGTTGTTGTAAGTCTCTCTGTACAGTTCCAAATATCACATCTGGAGTAAAGCAGATTGTAAAGGACTTGAACCCAACCCAATTCTGTAGAATTATATGGTCTAAATTTCATTTGAATGGAGAAAAAAAAATGCACTTTGATGTGAGAGAGCCTTATTTTTGGAGAGACATATTTGAATAACTAATGGGTCAGTCCCATATCCAGAACTTTGAATGACAGATCCAGAGGACTAAAATCCCTTCACTACAAGGAACAACACTGTTTTAAGATAAAATAAAAACTTATTTTTTAATAGATCACAATATTAAACAGTAAAGATAAAATGTTATTGGAAGGGGAATGATGGGAAACCGTTGGTATTAGTTTGCTACCAATTGATGTGTGTTGCATTTTCTTCCCGCTGCACTGGTCATTGTCAACATTCAAAACATCAAGGAGTGAAAGATTTATAGAGCATCCCCAAAAAATAAATGATAATGACTACCAAAAAAAACTACAAAAGTTGCAAAACAGGAAAACCTTCAAACTAAATCCATTAACTAACTACATACATAAATGCATAAAAAAAGTTTTTCATGTCAATCACATGATAATGCAACCATGAATCCCTTGAATGAATAAAATTAAAAAAAATGTTTGTGTATTACTTGTCCTGAATTATTGTTACTTTTATCAAATCATACAAGTCAGTAAATAGTCTCCTCACAAGTGCACTCATATTCACATAAAACACATACACAGCTAAAAACACATCTACAATATATCCTCATTTTCCAATTTTGTTCATTTTTTTTATGGTTATAGCTTTCAAGTGATGCATTATTCGAATCTGCTGCATCAGCTCTGTGTGTGAAGACTGTAAGACACCTGCATTCTTTTTCAAAAACGTTATCACCCACATCATTGCATGTATATTGATGCTTTTAAAAACAGGTTCACAAGGTTTTTATTATCTCTGTCTAATGGAAGAAAAGAGCATGTACTGGACACTGAATGCCAGTTCTTCACACATTAAGATGCATTTTCAGTTTTGTTCTATGCCAAGATGAAAAAATAGATGCCCTTTGACCAGGGCTTGCATGAAAAATTGCAACTATTGGTCTATTTTGCTCCTTGCAGCAACCTCAGTCAATCAAGTATAGTTTTTGTGTCCTCACACACGAATGCAGTCCTCAAATTCATCATCATCCCCATCCCACTCAACATCACAACAGCCCTCTGAAGATTCTTCAGCAGAGTCCGATTTCTATACTGCATCATTAGACATGCAGTCTTAGATTTATGTACTGAAATTTGGAATATTTGCATTTATCTTGTCAGCAGATCGACTGCAATAACATTAGTCTTCTTTTGCAGAGATGTGAAATAGTCAGTGTTGGTTTGGAGACTTCGAGTTGGCAGGACAAAATGTTTTGAAGACACCAATATATACATTTCTAGCAACATAAGCCTTGCCCAAGTTTGTTGACTTTTCAGCATTTTGTGGTCTGGACACCTTTATTGTGTCATATTTATGTTCAAAGGCATATCTTTAACAGAGGACTGTAATTCTTTAACAGTGGATTTAGAGTCCAAAAAGCTCACTGTTTGATGTGTTGTACTTGTGTCAAAGAGAGACATGAAATGAGAGTCACAACCCTATAGCTTGAATCCGGCCACTTAGCTGTAATTCCAGTCTGCCCTGAAATAATTCTAGCTACAGTGCTTTTCTCAGGCCCACATCCTGGAGCTGTTGCAGATGTTCCTATGAATAGACTGCACGTGAAGTCGTCTGGTCCTCGTTATGGATTATTTGAACAGATCTGCGTCTACACGTCCGCATGGATTAGCAGCCCCGCAACATTTTTTTACTGGTTCCTTCCCACTTCTTGCATTTCACAAGTGGGACTCTCTTTTTGAATCGGTGTTGTGTGACTGAAATTGAAGAAATTTGTCCGATATGGAAATTTTGGGACAAACCAGTGCTCTGTATTAACTCACTGTGCAAGTCTTGGAATCACATAATTAAGCTTGTAGTAAGTAATTATATGGCAAATATAATATATTTATGTGTTCATTGATGTGTTGGTAAACAAACAAATTCAATAATACCTTCAGACAGATGAAGGGAAACTGTAGATTACATGGAGCCTATTAAATTTCCATTTATAGAACAGAAAACTGCTTCACTCCCTGCCACTATTTAGGAGGGGAGGAAGAAGATGTGTAATTGGGTATATGATGATGATGCTGATGGCAAATAGCAAATAAAAATTCTCTTACACATTTACATTTTGAAGTTGTGTTTCAATATACAAACCACAATTTCAATTAAATTGAGACATTGTGTAAAACATATATAGAAAACAGAATACATTGATTTGCAAATTACTTTCAACCAATATCGGTTGAATACATTCCAAAGACAATATATTTCATGTTCAAACGGATAAAAGTTTTTTTTTTTTTTTTTTTTGGCAAATATTCACTCATTTTGAATTTGATGCCTGCAACACATTCCCAAAAAGTTGCCTCAGGAACACTTCAGAAAACCATTGTCCATTGAAACAGATTGTCGCTGTATCTACAAATGCAAGTTAAAACCATGTCGCAAAGCGAAAGCCATAGAAAAACGGCACTGGCTTGTCTGGGCCCTCGCTCATCTGAAATGGATTGATGCGCAGTGGAAAACTTTATTCTACATACCATATGTCATATCCTATTGAAAATTATGCATTATGTAGCGCGTGATACTACACTGTACGTGCAGTATAGACAATGAATGAAAGCACAGTGGCTAAAACCCATAATGCAGTGGAATGTAAGAAAGTCAAGGGCAAAAACTCTACTGTTTTGGGAAGTTTGGCCACTGCTTTGGAAGCATGACTTGTGATCTAATATATCTTTTGATCTGCTTCAATGATCACCTGACTTTCTTAATTACATCCGTAACTTTCGCAGCCTGTACTCTCTGGTTTGATTTGTGTTGATGGAGCCACAGCTTCTGAGTATATCTGAGTTGCTATACTTTAACTCTCTGTAAGCTTGTCTAATTTCAGTGGTATTTATCCTAGCCTAATTAGCATGTGGCCCTTTAATGGCTGACATTATTTTCTACTTGTATTTGTTTTTATTCGGATACGCCTTTTCAACATATGACAGCTTTTACTGAAAACTGATGTGTGATGACTAAGTCAATACTTATCTCTCAGTGATGTCTCATCATACACAATAATCAATTCCAATTGGGTGTTCCGTGGGGTTTGCTGCAGATGTAAGTAGTCCCGGGGTCATCCTTCTGTGGTCTTCCACATTACACCACTCCACCATAAGAGATATATGTCTGCATTGTTTGCACAAAACAAATTCTTTTCCAGTGGGTCTGCCAGAGTCATCCTTTGTCACCATCATGGATCCCAACTCATAGTTAGACAGAGGAGAGTGTCCGGTATGCAAAGCTCAGGATCAGTTCTCTGCTTTTTATAGACAGTGCAGTCCCTTCTTGCCTCATGAGTCAATGACCTCTAGTTCCTGTTGTCGTCTTATGACCGAGTGTGACGTGGTCAGAATGAGATTAAGCACTTCCAAGTCAGAGGTCATGGTTCTGTCCTGTGGCCTTTCATGTTTAAGTGTAGCTGTTGCTGCTGTTCTTTGATTTGAGTGAATGAGTGAGCGTTGGAAGAAATGTGAAAGGTTAAGATGGAATTGGCATACATTCAGAAGTGATGCGAGTTTCTTAGTCTTTGTGGTGTTGAAAGGATCCGAGCCAGAGAGGAAAGCTCTTAATTTTTCACTCCAGTGATTTTCCAACTCTCACTGATGAACACAAACTTTGGGTCATAACTGAGAGAATGAGGTCTTCGATATCAGCATCTGAAAAGGCTTTACTCCGCAGGGAGACTTGATTTAGCCTTGGAGGTAGAGTGAGGAGAACAGACACCCGTAATACTGGCTTGGAATACAGCTGCTAATGCTTTGATCAAAAGGAGTCAGTTGAGTTGCTTTGGGCACTTGGCAAGCAATGCCTCTTGGACATCTCCCACCAGAGGTTTGCAGGGCACAGTGAACTAACAAGAATCCCCACTGACGACCCAGAACATAATGAATGGATCATATACAGTACTCTGTGGGACTCCTGGGAGCATCTCAGGGTCTTCCGGGAAGCTCTAGAGTTCATACCTGGGGCAAGGGATACCTGGGTCAGCCCATTCAGCCTACCATTGCGATCCAGCCCCAGATAAGCAATTTGAAAATAGATGATTAGGGGTTACAAGTTAGCCAATAGATTAATGATTTCTTAACACTTTATAAAACCAGTCAGATAAATTTCTACAATACTTCTTTTTTATGTTGAGACATCAAAAGAGCGAAGGATTCCTAACAATGAATTTGATCATTTTTATTGAGTGACCTGTGATAGTTATTCTCTGCGGGCTTACAAACTTTCACATAGACATGACATGAGTTATAGACCTCATGCCAGAAAGGTTTGAAGTGCAGTGTAATCCTGCAGCATTGATTGTGAATGTTATAATATTGTGGTGAAGCGAACATTATTTTGTATCATGCAAAAGAGTCATATTTACTCTCCTTACGGAGAAAAAGGTACAGATGTCAGAAGCCACAGTACAACTGTCTAACCATGACTCTATCAAGAGACATGAATCCAGGAAAAGTGCTAGCAAATATTCAAATTAACAAAACTTGGAATTGCAAATATATTATCAAGTTGTTGCTGAAACCAAAATGTCACTTCCCCATAAGTTACACTGAGAAGGAATCCACTGTAAAATGGCTGGAAACCATGAGTCACAATCCCTGGCTTATGACCTGTGGCTACCCTCATTAAACTTGTTCGGTCAAGCAACATTTCGAAAAATCTTCAGTTAGCATTTTATCAGCCAAAGACTATGTTGGTTGAATGTGGTTGAATTTCCCAGTGTACTTGTTCTATGGCCAAGAAGTCCTGAACATGGATGTCCAGTGTTTTTTGTGGTATGTCACTTCAGAGACAATTCGTTGAGATGAATGGCCTAATCATACAGACAACTTTTTTTCTTTTTTAAATCGAAAATGTGAGAGATTAAACTGCCTACATCCTGCGAATGGTATGTGTTTTTGACATTGTGATGATTTAGCTTTCAATCACATAGCAAATGAATATTTTGGTTAATGTTTACCTTGTGAATTGTTACTTGATTGAGGATTACACATGACAACATGACTTTTCCTTCTGGACCTGGTACAATAGAGGTGGGCAAAATGGGTGTGGGGGCTGTCTACCATCACAGTAAAATGTTTTTCTATCGTTTTACAATAAATGCAAATTCGATTTTTTTGGGGGGGGGACTAGTTTGCTCTTAGTTTTGCTCCTCCCAACAGCACTGCTTCAACTGCAATTTTTTTTCTACACCCAATATGCAATGGCTCTTTACACATAAAATGACACTGGGTTTGTCAAATCCTCCAGCAGCAATCTAATTCAACAATTTTTGACAAGTCAGTACATTTGTCAATCCAGTTTTGATATAATGAGGATAGTTTTTAGATAAAACAATAGATTTGACAACTAGAGTAACATTAATAAAGCAGGGTATTTGCCGCTTTGCGGTTACTTTAGGGCCAGTAATGGTCAATGGGTCAATCGGTCAACTTTAGACTGGTTTTAGAGGCCATTGGGGTGATTTTGCTTTGGCATACATCCTTGAAAATTGTTGAGTCTAAAGATTTCCCTTTAAAATGAAAACAGCTATGCTCCAAACTGACTTTCAAGCAATTTTCTCAAATAAAGTAATGTCATAATTCAATTTGACCATGCATGGCATTTTGTTTATTTCATTTTCTTCCCTGAAAAGTGTTGTTGAAGTCAGTAATATTCTGGCCCCTTTGAGCACATTCATCATCTGTGATACTAGACGAGCACTTGGAATTTTGTCAGGGGAGACACAGCTTTGTTGACTTCAAGAAATTAGATTTTCTGGTTGTGGAAGAGCATATTTCCTAAAAAAAAATACCCATAAAGACTATTCTGACAATACAAATACATTGTAGCAGGAATTAAAAATTGTATTTATAAGTATCATATATTGGTACAATTGCAAACGGCAGGCAGACCCAGTGATTAGCGTTTCTGCCTAATTGCAAGACTGAGCCAGGTTCAATTCCCACAGTGGGAACTCTCTGAGTTGAGTTTGCACCATGTCAGCTTGGGTTCTCCAGTGTCCTCTAGCTGTCCAAAAACATGCAGAAGGTTGATTGGACAAATTCTGTGAATGAGTGGCTGTGTATCTCTTAATGTGGCCCAGCATTTGATCAGTGACACTACCATTCTATGACAAAAAAAAGAATAAATAATCATAATTGACATTGAATACATAAAACCTTTAAAATCTTATAGCCATCTGATTCACATTTTGTCTGGGAGGGAGGGAGTGCCATGGGATTGTCATGCTAGCAAGTACCAGTGATCAGCTAACATGTAAACAGCTGGGTGTGTGCCATATTCTAGTGCCCAAACGAGCTGCCCCTGACATCCCTCTCCTGTGCCGCTTGGGATTGTGAATCCAAACTGAATTTTCATACCTTTTTTGTGCGGCGGGACATGAAAATGAGAAAGTAGTGCTGTAAGCAGTGTCTTTTTCTTTTTAATTGTGTCATAAAATATGCAGCCTCAAGAAGAAAAATTTAAAAAAAGCTGTTTGGCTTACTTATTGATCATTTTAATCAAAACATGTTGCTATTCTGATATTCTGAAAATGAAAAAACATATCTATTAATGCATTTCAGTTTTCATATTTGACAATTCCTTATTTAAATTTGATAACAATTTGTTGGGGTATTTTTTCAAAATTAAATCTTAATCGTATTTTGCTTTTTAATTTGGATAGAGTCACAGATGAGCAGTCTGGAAGAAGTGAAATGAAACGCAATTTTGAATACTTATTAATCATGTTAGTGAGGAGTCAAAGTATGCTGCCACATTCTGAAATAGAAAAAGAATTCTGCTAATGCATTTTAATTTGAATTATCATTCCATATGCTTCCATATTCTTCCGTGATAAAGCCAATACAAATCACTAGATTATAACTTACAACACACTTCATTGTGCCTGCTGGGTTATTGAGATTGTATGTCTTTAGTTATAGTTGGATGCTGCAGCAGTTTCAATCATTTTAAGGCTGTCTAAAAGTCTCCTGGGGACACCCCAGAGTGGATGTTTCTCAAAAAAAATAAAATTCGAAAAAGATCACAAGCCTCCTTTACAGAATGAAATGGTTACACACATTTTTGAGTTGGTATTTGTTAGGACGTGCCTTACCTGGGATTAGGTGAGGATGCCATAATCAAAGATAATGTGGAATTTTTTTGCATTTCACCCCAAAATATGTTTTTAGGAAGCTCTTACTAAGGAATTCCCACACATACCTAAAACAACCCTAATTCAACCCTTCTTTCAATTATTGGAACAAGATATGTAATGACGAGTCGTTGGACATGGAGTCATTTGAGCAAATCCAAGAAATGACCTCACACACCAGTCATTTACTGACTCCTCTGAGCAAATGAACACTGTAAAACCTTATATTTTGTAGCAGAGGCAAGTACGGGAGATCCTTAAAGGATTTTTCTATCATGCCATATGTTTTTTTTTTTTTTTTGTTATTTTGCTTTGTGAAAAGACAAAAGCCATCAGACTCAGCAAGGAATCATCAGTCAAACCTCTTCTTTTATTTTCCTTTACAAGGGATGAAGCACTGCGTGAATCTGCACACCACATGCTTGACATATTTACTGGAGTAGTCCTAGATCAGATAGCGTGTCTCTTTCCTGCATGCAATGCCTCTCAAATGTGATGGACAGAGGTCAGGCTTTTGGCAGTGCAAAAAGACAATATCACTGACACAACAACCATTTTATTTTATTGTATCTATTTCATGTGGGGGCTGTAGGTGGGGACACATGTGCCTTTTGAATCCTACAAGTCGGTGTTGCAGCACCACAGACCCAGATAAGTGAAGGATAGATGAATGGATGGATTTGGTCTGGGCCCCCTGTAATTTTCCTTTGAAGAAACTGGAGCTTTTGAGCTGGAGCTATGAAAAATCATAGCCCAAATGCCCAAACCTTCACCACTGTAGAGTGAAAGGTTTGTACAGGACTGTATATGCACGCCAGCCACTTGTGTACCTTTTGTTTCTGCTCAAAATGCCAATGTGTAAATGTGTAAGTTACCACTTAGTCCAGACTGACGGAGAAAGTGGGTGACTCAAATATCTTCAAGGTGAGCCGCCCTCCCCCCAATTTATATTAATAAAGCTAGAAATCTGCACATATTTCCTTAGAGGTTCCATCTGAAGTATAGAGTTCGATTTACTGGAACAGATAAAAAAACAATCAATCTAGCTTTCTTAGGATCAACTGATGGAGTTGCTTTGAGCTTTGTCTTTCATTACAGAACCCCACAAGATTTGGTGAGTGATTAATTTTCATTTCAATCGCTAATCTGGAATTTAAGTTATGCAGTGCGTGTCTCAGACATCTGTGGTGCATAAAGGTGGAACATACATACTTGGCATGGCAAGTGCATGAGCATAGTTGTTGGAGCTTATAGATCTTGACAGTATCGAAAAGAGGAGGAGGTGGCGTGGAATTTATACATTAGTTTTACTCTATGAAGCAGGTTCATACTCTGTTCATCAGTCTTTGTACCCTGCATTAACATTTTAGGAATGATGGACTTCTGTAAAAAATGTTAAGATGGTAAGAAGCCAGCTATTTTGACCTTCCATTGAATTTCTCTTCACTGTATTATTTGTCTTCGACATACAAAATAGTCATTATTCAGCATTTCACTTTGGCTGAGCATCCACCTATTCATGTTATTGTCTATCGCCAACGTTTTTTTCACTTGATACCTAAGGAATTACTTTTGTTGAAAAATCTGTAACCACATGATGATGAAATTTCTCTTAGAGGTAGGGTATGTGCTTCAAAACTAGATGTAAATATTTGATAATTGCCATTTAATTCACTGCCACTTTGACAGATGACCGTCCCTTCCTAAACTGTCCTTATATGACTGCCCTTTGACATTTGAGATTGCAGATTTTTGATTTTTTTTTTCTTCAGAAGTTCATTCTCGGTGACTGTGATGGCATGGCAACTGGTCCTCTTCCCCAGTGCCAGCTGGAACTGGATCCAATCCCTCACATCACACTGTGAGGAAGAATTGGTGTAGAATTAAAGAACTAACCAGAGAACACATGCCCAAATACACAATATATTGTGATACATTATTGTCTTTGGATGAAGGCAAAAAAAAAGTTTAAAATGCACTCAATTATAAACATTTTAAAAATAACCTGGAATATCATATTTTAACCACCATACAGGGATTGGTCATTAAATCGGTTATATCAATAAATTGTCATTCATCCACAGCACAGCATCTCCCATTTTAAAGTCAATTCATGTCAGATGTAAATCTATGTTTTTCATAAGTTCCCAGCAGAAGGAAATGTTTTGCCTGGCTAAAGAACTGATGTGGGCTCACCACAGATGTGACAAGTGGTGGTTGTCTTACTGAAAGCTGTCATTACCATCAGAGGAGATCATTCTGAGTCTGAAGGTACTTTGTAATGACGGCCTGGAAATGTGTCACCCTACAGTGATCAACGAATGACGGTTCCCAAAAAAATCAGTTGCCATTCCACATTCGAAAGTTGTTACATTTCTTTTCAGCAGAGATTAACTACAAAATATAAAATCTTATTGAAGTAAAACCAAAAATTGGGTATGGACACACCTTTGAAATGAAAATGCATGTTTTTCAGATCACTTTGAAAAAAGGTGTTTTATTAATGCAAGCAAGAATAAAGAACTTTTATAAAGAACTAAGGAAAGTTATGAGATACAGTAGCTGATGGTGTGGTGCTCGGCAAGGAAAATGGTGACGGAGCCTTGGAGTCGGGAATGATTTGAACCATGGCCCCCATGGCCGTGTCAGACACATCGGTCTTCAATGCATGGGCGCCTCAGGTGCTGGGCAGGACAGGGAGCTGCGTTAGCCAGGTCGTGCTGAGCCCCGTCAAAAGCCTGAATCTGTTCCCAAATCCAGACAACTGTGTTGCTCCCCCGCCTGGATGGCAAAGCCCCGTAAATCAGCTGAAGGTGTTGGCAGCATGAGGGATCCATAGGTGCTCCACGGTGGCAAACTCCATGGCTGAATCCACGACTCCCGGCGCTGGCTGCAGGGGCTCCAGCACACTTTGGATAGTGAAATACTTGGTCGTCAGCAGGACATGGTCAGCTTCCTCCGCCAAATCCTGCCAGTCGACGGTGGCCAGACAACGTGAGTTCAACAACATTGCAGGCACTGCAGGCAGAAGTTGGAGCAGGAAGACATACAGTAATAGGAATCCATCATTAGCGGATCCCAACAGCGCCAGTATGCTGTCCATTAGGTTCACAGGCAACCCATTCCCCAAACCGAGCAGGGAAAGCAGCTTGTCCACCCGCCCAGTGGCGGACAGGATATACTTACGGAGCAGGAGATTTTTGAGCGCAGTGTATCTACCATTCTTTGGGGGGTTGCGCAACAGCTTGCTGTGTCAACTGCTGGTCTAGTGCTGCAACAACCAAAAAGTACCTGGCTTCATCTGCAAAAATTCCCTGCAGGTGAAAAAGTACTTCTACTTTCTGCAACCAGGCAGCCGGGCCGTTCTGCCAGAATTACGGAAGCTGGACGATCACAGTGGGCAAGGATGGCTGAGCGCCTGGGTCCCGGACCTTCACCCACGGAAGGTCAGCAGGGCATAGCCCGAAAGGACAACATGGGTCCCCTTTCTCTTGGATTCACCAGCCATAGGAAGGGCCATGGGGGTTGGGTGCATTGTGAGCCAGTTGGTGGCTGGAGTAAGAGAGTGGTCCGAGCCTCGGCTGCAGAATCTGGCTCTTGGCATGGAATATCACCTCACTGGTGGGGAGGGAACCTGATCTGGGGTGGTACGTCAAGCGGTTACGGTTAGATATAGACGGACTTGCCTCGACGCACAGCCTGGGCTCTGGGTCAATTCTCCCCGAGGGCTCTTTTCTACTCTGGAGTTGCCTCCCGTGAGAGAAGCTGGGCAGGTGTGAGCACACCGTTTGCTCCCCATCACAGCGGTTGCATGTTTGGGTTCAACCCAGTAGACGAGAGGGTTGCCTCCCTCTAGCCTTCGGTTCTGACTGTTGTTTGTGGCTATGCACCCAACAGTAGTTCAGCCCACCTCCCCTTTTGGGGTCCCTAGAGGGGCTGCTGGAGAGTGCTGCTACCCGGCACTCCCTCCCTAATGAGAGACCTAAATGCCCATGTGGGCAACAACAGTAAGACCTGGAAGGCCGTGATTGGGAGGAACGGCCCCCAGATCTGAACCCGAGTGGTGTACTGTTGTTGGACTTCTGTGCTCGTTACAAACTGCCCATTACAAACACCATGTTCAGGCATATAGGTGTGCATATGTGCAATAGGCACCAACACACCACAACCCTTGGCTGCATTTCACTGATTGACCTTGTGGTCGTGTTGTTGGACATGTGCTGGCATATTCTAGACACCACGTGAAGAGAGGGCAGAGCTGTCAACTGATCACCACTTGGTGGTGAGCTGGCTCTGATGGGTGGGAAGGATGCAGGTCAGACCTGGCAGACCCAAACATATCATGAGGGTCTGTCTGGAATGTCTGTCAGAGTCCCCTGTCAAAAAGAGGGGGGCAGAGGACATTGAGTCTGAAAGGGCCGTGTTCCATGCTTCCATTGCCAAGACAGCAGATGGGAGCTATGGCTAAGGTGGTCGGTGCTTGTCAGGGCGGTAACCCTCAAACCCACTGATGGACCCCAGAGGTGAGGGATGCTGTCAAACTGAAGGAGGAGTCCTATCATTCTTTTCTGGCCTGGCTCCGGACGCAGCTGACAAGTACTGGCAAACGTGGGAGGAGTTTTTGGGGGCCAGTGAGAGCGACTTCTGAACGGGTTTGTGAAAATTCTGGTCCATCATCCGGTGACTCAGGAGCGGGAAGCGGTGCACCGTCAACACTGTGTACAGTGGGAATGGTGTGCTGCTGACCTTGACTCTAGACATTGTGAAATGGTGCAAGGAATACTTCTAAGACCTCCTAAATCCCAAAAAACATGCCTTCCAATGAAGAAGCAGAGTTGGGGAACTTGGGGGTGAGTCCACCTAATCATTGGCTGAAGTTGCTGAGGTAGTCAAAAAGCTCTTTGATGGCAGGGCCCCGGGGCTGGATGAGGTCCGCCCTGGGTTCCCCAAGGCTCTTGATGTTGTGGGGTTCCTCAAGGCTCTTGATGTTGTGGGGCCGTCCTGGCCGACACACCTCTGCAAGATTGCATGGACGGCACACTCCTCAGCCTGCAACCCAACTCTGGATAAGATGGATGGAATTCACCTGATCTGTTCACTTATCAAGGTCCAATGTATCCTCAAGTTAGACCAAGACTGTTCTTGATAATTTATGTCTACAGCTCGGAATAGAATAGAATACAATAGGATAGAACTTTATTGATCCCCATAGGAGAAATTCTTTTGTCACAGCAGCGCAACAATAGTGGTGGGGTAGTGGTAGCACAGATGCATCTGCGGCCGGTCAGAGTTGTGTGCCGTCCAGGCTGCTGTTATACAGTCTGATGGCCGTGGGCACAAAGGATCATCTGAAGTGTTCGGTTCTGCACCGGGATGGGATGAGCCGTTGGCTGAATGAGCTGCCCATCAGCCACAGCTCTTTCTGCACAGGTTGGGAAGGATTGTCCTGGATAGCTCCCAGTTTGTCCTTCACCCTCCCCACTGCCACAGATTCCAGAAGGTCTAGGTTCAGTCCCACTACCGAGTGGGCTTTCCTCAGTAGCTTGTTTAACCTGTTGACCTCACCATTCCTGGCATTGCCCCACCAGCACATTATAGCGAAGAAGAGTGCCTCAGATTATTTCCAGAGTCCACTACAACCTCCTTGGTCTTGGAAATGTTGAGTAGGAGGTGGTTCTGGTTGCTCCACTCAGCAAAACTCACATTCAATCAGGTCTCTATACTCCTCCTTCTCCTCATTGTTGATATATCTAGCAATGGAAGAGTCATCAGATAAATTCTGGAGGTGGCAAGAACTGTGGTTGTGTCAGAAGTCGGAGGTGAAGAGGGTGAAAAGGAATGGAGACAGGACAGTAACTTAGGGCACTCCTGTGCTGCACGTGACACCCTCAGAAACACTGCCGTCCACCCTGACATACTGCGGCTGTCCTGTGAGATA
The DNA here is from genome assembly GCA_901007705.1 of Fistularia tabacaria. Lineage (NCBI taxonomy): Eukaryota > Metazoa > Chordata > Actinopteri > Syngnathiformes > Fistulariidae > Fistularia > Fistularia tabacaria. The sequence continues at coordinate 25,354 of CAAKHD010011989.1, forward strand.
GTTCAGGACCCAGGCAGTGATGTTGGGGTGAAGTTGTGTTCACAGCAGCTTGTCTTTAAGGAGGATGGGACATCTGGAGGATGGGACACTGTTGAAGGCACTGGAGAAGTCAAAGAAAGTGACTCTCACAGTGCTTCCCGTACCCTTCAGATGGGACAGTGCCCTGTGTGTGAGGAAGATGATTGCATCCTCCACACCCATGTGCTGCCTATACGCAAAATGTGTCTGTGTCAGCACTCAGGGGGAGGGGGTGGAGTGGTGGGGGGAATCTGACCAAGGGAACTGCTGATGGGTGGTGGGAGGGAGTAGTGGTTGTGTGTTTGTCAATGCTCCTGTGGGTGGCGTAGGAGTTTGGTGGGGGCTGTTTGTGGAAGCTTCCGGTGGGCAGGGGGAGGGGGGGTTGGTGGTGACCATGTCTGTGCTCGGGTGGATGGGATGGCATGGTGGTGGTGGGGGGTTGTCCGTGACAGCCGCCGGTGAGCAAGGGAGGGGGTGCAGATAGTGGTTGCCTCCGAGTTTGGGGAGATATGTTGGTTGGGTGGGGGGGCTGTCCTTAGACGTTGCTGGTGGGCAGGGGGGAGTCGGCAGAGCCTACAGCAGGGGTGTGAGAGGGTGAGGAGGTGGGGGATGGGGGGCAAATCCACCATCTGAGCACACCGGGGTGTCAAACCTATTGAAGAAAAGGTTTAGCTCTGCAGCAAATTCAGGGCCAGCTTTGGCTCCAAGTGTGGTTTTCCCACAGCCTGTCATCTTCCTCACTTCCCTCCAAACCTTTTTTGTCTTGCCCTGCTCCATCCTGGACTCAACCTTCTCCTTAAAGTTGAGTTTTTCGTTCCTTAGCTTCCTCCTCTGTTCCCTATGGGCAGCCCTGAGGGTTTGGTGGGCCTTAGCCATGAAGGCTCTTTTCTTCCTGATAAGAAGGCCAATGATGTTCTTGCCGATCCATGGCCTGTTGTTACTGAAACAACGGACCTTCTTGGATGGGACTATGTTGTCCTCACAGAATTTGATGTAATCCGTTACACAACGAGAGAGGCCCTTGATGTCGTCACCAAAGTCCTTTTCAAAAATCCTCCAGTTGGTGACATCGAAGCACTCCTTCAATACTTCCTCTGCGGCTTTGGAACAGTTCTTCACAGACCTGGTGCCGTCCACCTGCCTCTTCACCATCAGATAGTAGGTGCCAGCCAGGAGGATCAGGTTATGGTCAGAGTTGCCCAGAGGGAGAAGAGGGGAAGAGTTGTAGGCATCCCTCACATTGGCATACAGGAGGTCCAGGGTTTTAATTCCTCTCATTGCACGGTCTACATATTGGATGAAGGGGGGGAGAATGGGAGTGAGAGGGACATGTTTGAAGTCCCCACTGATCAGGAGGTGAGCGCAAGGGTGGTGCATCCGCAGATCCGCAACCACCGAGTGGATGATGCCATCGGCGCTGGCTGCAGCCGCATATGGGGAATCGTAAACGAGCACCAGGATGGAGTGTGAAAACTCACAGGGAAGGTAGTAGGGGCGAAGCTTGTGATATGAGGACTGGTAAGTGTACACATCAAGATGAACGCTAAGAGTCGTAGATATATGTTACACCTGCCACATGTGTGAAAACAGCTGATGAACTTCTGTTCTTCAAGGACTTGGAGACAAGCAGTTTTCCCTTTGAAATGTGTCATTCACATTTTCTCTTTTAAGCCAGAACTTAGCAAAATTTCTAAAGATTTTTCATAGCAACAAGTTGCAACTTAGATAACTAAGATAAGAGTGGAAAGATCCCAAGTGGTTCAATTCTCTAATTCACCCGGGAATGTGTGTGTGTGTGTGTGTGTGTGTGTGTGTGTGTGTGTGTGTGTGTGTGTGTGTGTGTGTGTGTGTGTGTGTGTGTGTGTGTGTGTGTGTTGGGACAGAGGAATAATTTGCCACCTGCTATGTTAATCATCACAGTTTATGATATCCGATACTCCACATAACAACAAGTAGTTTATGTGAACAGCATAAAACACTTTATTGATTAAGCTCAATTTAAATTCAACCTGTCAAACAGAGAGATTAAAAAACCCATATCACAATATAAAATGGCAAGAATACTCATGGGATACAATAATTTGAAACTTTGCAACATAATTCAATTGCCAAGTGTCACCAAAACTTGAAATGCTATTAACATTTGGAATTTTGAGTATACATTATTAGTACTATGTATACTTTATTAATCCCTCATGGGGAAATTCATTCTCTGTATTGAATCCATCGTGGATGAACCATGAGCACTTGGCTGCTGTCTCCCAGCGCCAGGGGAGACGTCAGGAGTTCAGTCTCTTGCTCAACAACACTTCGACACAATAGGAGGAGTGGGGAATCAAACCAGGAAGGTTGGGTTCCAAGGACGATCGCTCTACCTCCTGAGCTACACCGTCCCTATTGTGTGCACCAACAATTATATGTTTTTGTAGTAGTAGCTGTTGTTGTTGATGATAATTATAATAATAATAATAATAATAATCTTCTTCTTCTTCTTTTCCTTTCGGCTTCTCCCTTTTCAGGGGTCGCCACAGTGAATCAACCTCCTCCATCTAACCCTATTCTCTGTATCCTCCTCTCTCACACCAACTACCTTCATATCCTCTCTCACTACGTCCATAAATCTTCTCTTCCATTACTTCATTGTATGGCTCATCAACATTATCCCTCTATACAAATAATAATAATAATAATGTCATCATCATCGCTGTTGTTGTTTTTGTCATCTATTTTAATAATCCCATGTTTCCCATGTATTCCCAACACAGACAGTTTGTGTGTGTGTGATTTTGTGTGTTTATGTGTGTGTTGGCACGCCTCAATAGAAGCTCACTGACATCCTGGTCACCATTCTGTTCATAGCAAGAATGCAATTTTGTCTTTGGTCTGTCAAACATCCTAACAAAAGCTGTCAATTTTGAAATGTTGCCACTGTGGGACGGTTAAAGGCACATTCTATTTCATTGGCCCGATTTGCATATTGGCACCAAAAACTTTTTCAAACACCGAAAGATATTTTAAGCATTTTGCAGAGATATTGCCCTTGTTGAGATCTTACTTGATAAGCACCAAAGTGCAGTTAAGCAGAAAACTGTTTATGTGGTAGCTATCCATCCATCTATTATCTACCCCCTAGCCTACACTTAGGGGCCTAGGGAGGCTGAAGTCTATCCCAGCTGTCATTGGGTGAGACCTGCACCGGCTACCAGTCAACCGTAGGGCCACATACAGAGACAAACAACCATTCACTCTCTAATTCACACATCCATCCATTGTTTCTGCTTAGCCTACTCAGGGTCATGGGGGATGCTGGAGCCTATCCCAGCTCCCGTCGGGCAAGAGGCAGGGTACATCCTGGACTTGTCGCCATTTAATTGCAGGGCTGCATAATCAGACGGCCATTCACTCTCTCATTCGGGCATCTAGGCAATTTTCCCAATATTTCCAGTTGACCTGCTGCATGATTTATGACTGTGGGAGGAAACCAGAGAGCCTCAAGGAAGCCCACGAAGACACAGAGTGAACATGCAAACTCCACTCCACATTGAGGGGAATTGAACCAGGGTCCTTCATGCGCTGAGGCAAAAGTGCAAACCACTTCACCACTGTGCTGCCTTGGCAGTAATCTCTAATGAAAAGTCTCTTCCAGGGGCAAATAAAATGATTTCTGATTCTCCAGGAGTGTCAAAGTCAAAACATTTTTGGGCTTTCAAGTAGAAGGCATTGTTTAGTCTGTCAACCGGATGCATCTTTTCCAGGAATTTTGTTTGTCTGAATAGCTACCAAATACCAATACCAGCAATTTGGACATGTCAGTATGCAACTTGATGTTGAAGATTTTCCAATTCTAAATAGAACCAAAGCACAAAAGACAGAGCAAAAGCTGTTTAAATCTATTACTGCAATTTCACATCCATTTTATTGGGAAATTCATGCTGCTTTTCATGTCTCTGTGGATAAAGTGTTTCCCGTCAAAGGCAATATTGTCTCTTAGAATAAAGACTGCAGCCAATCTTTGTCAATATCATCTGTTTGGAGGGTGACTGCACTGTCATGGACCACCTGAGCTGGTAAGCAATGGCGTTTCCAGGGATTTATTATCTCTGGATTTACAGCACGCCGTTTTGAGTTGTCACAGACCCAGCTGACAGGAGCACTGCCGTTGGAACACCAACCCTCGGCTCCTGATGGTTTTCGTAGCCTCACACTCAGAGTATGGCTGGGGAATTTATGGGGGCTTGTGGGAGAGGACAATAATCCAGTTGTCAGAGGAGTGAGGGATGACTTGTACAGGAAAAAGATCAGGTCCATGTAACTGCTCTGTGGGGTAAAATGTGTCAGCTTGTTGATTTAACTGATATGTTGGCCTGGTACACAACATAAACACCCAGCTGCAAAGGTAACAACCATTCTCTCGGTTGATGATGTAATGTTGTCCTGAGAGAGGAATCTCTCTATGTCATCCAACCACATCAAAATCAAATATATGCAAGCTTGCACCTTTGTCAGTATTTTTATGTAATTTGGCTTGTTTTTTGATTTTGGGGATCTGTGGAGTTACACTCCACCAGATGTTGCACCATGATCCCATGAAGTGATTGATATAACATACATGCATAGGATTTGGTTAATGTTTGCAAAAATGTGCCTAATGAAACTTGGGATCAGGGTTATGTTATTATTATGTAATTAGTCTCACGCTTCCCATAGGGATTGCATGATTATCTGCATCGACAGCTCAGAGGTATTTATGCCGAGGGAAAGAACAGGGGCGCTATCTTTTTTTCCCCACAATTATTTATTTTACCAAAATAATGATAACTTACAATCATCTGGTTGATTTTGGTTTAGAAAATGGCTCACAGGTGTAACAGGAAAATCACTTAAATCTTTGAATGTGTATTTTCATAATGATTCAAGAGGTGCAGTGATACAAATCAATGATTCAAATTCACCAGCCAAAAAATACACACAATGTTGCAACAACACATAAAACCCCAAAATATGGTGACAAGACAAATAGTAGCAAGAGGAGCAGTAATGAAATTATTGTGAAACAAGGATTGTTTTAATAAGGTTTAAGGTTTAGAGGTTATAGCCCATCTACCTGATGTAACATGAAATACTGTAGCTCTGTTTCTGCAAGACCAAAACTGGACATGTCAACATGAGATGATTAGCTGCTGGCTGAAGGGGTAGAATTTATGACTTTTAATGATAAGCGTTACACACATATTTAATCAGTTTTTAAAATCCTCCACATAGCTTTATTTTTGCCCTCCTCTATACTATGCATTGATTGTCATTTAGGAGCATCGGGACGTGTATGCAGGGTGCCTGCCAATCTGTGAATTTGACTTCATTTTGCCCATGAGGAAAGTGTGTCACAGTGGTCTTGAGCAACACCCTGAACCCCTTTGTTGCTCTCAGGTGCAAGAGGACTCAGGAACCGATGAACTAACATACTCATTGTAACACCTTGTGCATGCGTGATGATGAAAGTAGTGTAAAAGATTTTGACTGGTTGAAAGACTAGTAAAGTGCAATCACAATACAGCCCCTCAAGTACTGAGCAAACCCAACTATAAAAAAACGGACTCAGCGATATCTAATATCAATACAAAGTGGTGAACATCTGTGTTTTTAGGTCTGACAATAAAAATATTTCATACTGAGTTTTATTTTCCTTTTACTACTATCACTGTGTGGATTTGAAAAATGCCTTGAAAAGAAATGGGGGAAACCTCCAGAAGCAGCTAATAAGCACTGCCTATTTGTTTTCAATTTATAAACCCAGTGTTCAAAAGACTGACTTTAAAATAGAAATGTTTAGAATTCAAACTGCTCACTGCTTGTCTCACTCCAGAGAGTTGAAAATGTAAGATGAGTGATTTTCTGTTTTAAGTCATTTATTAGCAAAAGCGCCATCAGATATATATTTGAAGGGCTGTTCTCTCATTTCTCATGCATTGCTTTGGCGTTGATAAGTGATTTTGCTCACTTGTTTGACCTAGAATCTCCTGGACAATAAATCCCCACATTTATGCTAATGCAAGAAAGTTGCCGTACTTCTTCACATGGATGAAAATAAATGATTCAAATACTTTCTAATGTCTATATGTCCTCATTGGGCACAGCACCTTTAAACCAGTATGTCTCAAAGCTGTTTACATGTTGAGCAGTTGTTGGGTACAGCCAAATCACATTTTTTCTTTTTACATAAGTGTACACGGAGTGTAGTTCCTGTTTTCTCATGAACATCATGGAGATTATACAACGAGAGTGGTACACCAACACTTGTTGTGTAAAACAGTAAATGCATGTACATACTGCTGCCGGTATCTCTGAAGCAGTGTTGGGCAAACTCCATGATGTCATCAGCATGTGGACATTCCCATCCATGACGAGCAATCTAGACAGTAACATCTGTGGTGTGCAGAGGGCTGTACCCCGCACTTACTTCAGACATTTGGACAACAGCTCTTTGTTTCTGTACCCCGCCTACGGACAGAGACTTAAGAAAACTAAAACTGTCTCCAAAGAATTCAAACTCTGAACCCCAGCATCTGAGGAGCATGCTGCAGAACTGTTTTGTTCTGACAAATATGGATGTGTTCAAGACAGCTGCCACATTGGAGGACTCTCTGTCAGTGCACAGGAGTATGCTGAGTATGTTACCATGTATATCAGCATTTGTGTTGACAATATTGTGTGAACCATACGAGTCAGGAAGTTCCCCAACCAGAAACCCTGGCTGAACGGTCAGGTGAGCCAAATGCTGCGTGCCTGCTCTTTTGACCTCTGCCCCATCATTTACACCCTGTTTACCCATGACTCTGTCACCTCCTACGTGGACAATGTCATTCTTAAGTTCGCAGATGACACCACAGTGATAGGACGGCTCACTGGTTTGGCAGAATAGCGCAGAGGAGGAAGGTGACCATTTCAAGTCATGGTGTGAGGACAACAACCTCACCTTCAATACAGACAAGACAAAGGAGATGATGTGGACACAGGGAAGGAGAGGAGACCTGATCAGCCACTGATCATCCAAGATCAGCAGCTTTACCTTCTGAGGAGGCTGAGGAAGTTTGGCATGTCACCTAAGTTTCTCAGGAACTACAGATGTATAGTTGAGAGCATCTTAACCAGCTGCATCACTGCATGTCGGCAGCAAGTGGTAAAGATTTCAGAGAAGATCACAAGAATACCACTGCCTTCTCTGCATTGCATCTACCACCGTAGATACCACAGAAGAGCTTCCTTCCTCGCCAAGGACCACCCCTACCCCCAACACGGACTGTTCGCACACCTGCCCTCCAGCCGAAGGTACAAAGTGTGAAATGTAGGACATCTCAACTGAAGAACTCATTCTACCCAACTACCATTAGTCTCTTGAATAACTGACAGGTGTAACCAAACATGTTCTACCTCTGGACAATTAAATACACTTGATTGTTCACTTCTCTGTACTTTCCATTCAGCACAGCCACTGATGTACTCAACTCTTCCTTTCACTAACATGAACTAACATCAATTAACTAACTAACCTTCAACCTAACTATTTATCTAACTGTCTGCATCCAATGTGCACTTTGTGAGTTGGCACACTCAAGTTGCACTCAACTTTTAAGAAGTCAATCTGCACTTTCACAGACCGTAACTGTTTACATTTCAATTCGCACTTTTCTTTCAACATGCAGAGCCTGTTAATACTGTTTACATTTCTCTGCACCGATTAGATTATTTTGCAATACGATCCTTACTAATAATTTAATTCTTTTGTTTTTTTTTGCTATCATTTAGTTTTTTTTTGCTACCAATCTGGCTTCAGTGTGGACAGCAAAATAATAATTTCATTGTGCAGGGAAACAGTTTTCGAGATTGTGTTCAAAGTGTTTAAAGTGTTTATATGACAATAAACACTTTAAACACTGACTTTGCACATGACAGTAACACTTTGAATCTTTGAATCTTGAATCTTTAAGTCACTGTGTAAAGTCACTACATTTGTCAAAATCATTTTGAAGACCGGGAGTTCTAATCTAAGTACAACATTGATCGAAATTCCGTGTGCTTTTAGTGAAATTTTGTGAATGTGAAGACTTTAAGTCTATACATTTTCATAACCATCCATATAAGTTCTGGGTAGTTTGATTATCAAATATTCAAGCTATCAGGCCCCCAAAAGTTATTGTGTCTGCTGGCCTCTAATTCCTTTGCTACATACAAATCAATGTGTAATTCGTTTGGCTTATTATCTCAAAGATTTTTCTGTTTACGATTTCCTATTACAAAGTTGAAATGACAAAACAGCAAACAGTTAATAATTTCAGTGGAAGATTAATTGATTTTAGATAAATAAGAATAGAAGAAATGTTTTGGAATGTATCATGGTTAAGAATAGCCTTTTCCAATGAATAATAATAATCGTGAGTACAGAATGAAGAATGACCAAATGCACTTTTGCTGTTTCAATCTCACCAACGGGTTGGTGAAATTTAAATACCTCAGACAGTGTGGCTGAAAAAAGGTGAATTCAATCTGTCACATAAATGCGTTGACACTTACACCTGGGGCCTTAATGTGCTTGAACCTGTTGGGAGAAAAAGTGATCCTCCCCTTGTACAAGCATAAAGATCATACATCATCTCATGGTCTCTGAGAAACTGGTTGCATGGGAGACTTTTTGAGTTAATGCAATTACAAAGGGGGTGATGGATCCCACATGACGGCCTACTTGGTGTGTAGTGTGTCTGGGTTTAGCAAAGCTATGAAATATAGTATATATATATATATATATATATATATATATATACACACACATATATGCGTGTGTGTAATGTACTGCATCTCCAGGCAGAAGCTCCATGAGGACATGACAGATTACACAGATGCACAGTGTGATAGCATGATGGACCAGGCATATGGAACGACTGGCTGGAGGGAAATTTAAATGTAAGAAATTTCCAGATCGAAGTATAAACAAAAGCCCTGTTTTGTTGCTCCTCTCGCTCTGACTGCTCCTCTATGAAAAATAAATATGTAATGGTGATTTCATTTCTGTCTCTATACTATGACCTGAAACATTGCAAATGTTGCAATGCTATATTGTCCGTAGATATTGCAGTACAAATATTGAAAACAGTGGAATACATGCAGTTAAAAAGAGAGATAAATCAGCGCTTTTTCATTTGTCACAAAAATTCTCATATGTTAACGCTAACTCTACCACTGTGGCGTGTCGTCGAGGAAATATGACGGCGGAGTTGTGGAGGAGTTCAAACTTTAATGCGTAGACACACCAACATAATAATTAATCTCTAAAACTTTCGGGAACGCCAGTACATCCACACTCCGTAACCATGCCCCTCAAGCCGTCAGTCCCTGGGTGAGAGGCCACACCCTAGTGTCCGCCAGACAGCTGCTGGAGTCCTGGAAGGGGGTCGACCCATACGATGGGCCGTATATATATATACTCTCTGCTCTTTTATATATATATATAAAAATACATATATATATATATGTATATGTATATGTGTATGTGTGTATATATATATATATGTGTGTGTGTGTGTGTGTGTGTATATATATATATATATATATATGTGGCCATGCGATTGGCAATTAACCGGTTTCAGGGTTTCAGGGCCTCTCGCCCGATGGCAGCTGGGGTAGACAAACTGGCTCCAACATTCCCCGCAACCTTCAGTCTAGGATAGGTAGGTATTGAACAGATGGAGGGATATACTAAAAACAAAAATGTAAAACTATACTCTCTCTCACTAAATATATATATTTGCAATATATATTTACATATTTAGTGAATTTAAGCAAGATAATTTCTCAAGGTATTAAAATACATTATATTGTATGCTGTCACAGTAAGATATTATGCAATCAGTTTGTATAAAAATTGCTAAACTGGTCAACCTTAAGGCCAAGAACATTTTTGGTTTTGTATGAAGCTGCATGTGTAAGCGAGATCACTGCCTGTGAAAAAGGATTTATATGTCAGGGTGTGAAGACGGGCTCCAGATGACTGCATTTTGGGAGATTTATGGATGAACAGTGGCTTTGTAATGTGTGGGATGGTAGGAACTGTTCCTCCTGCATCCACATTGCTATGAGTACTGTCTTCTCATATGTCTCAGCAAGGGGACTCTTTATTTTTCACCCACCCTTCAGCTCTTCACTGGGCTTCTAGAGAAAAAAAACCCTTCTGGCAATCATTATGGTTCCAACAGGAAATTGATCCTACAGTTTTTATAATATACGGGGTGTGAATTCTACTTTCACAGAGGAACATTTGTTCATTCAACCTGCAGAACTCAATGTTCTTTTTAGAGTTGTCACCTGTATTGTTTCATTTCATTGCTTTTTTTGAGTGGGGCGGCGCTGTTTTGTTCCTGCCCTGTAGACAGAACCTCTGCTCTTCATCATCAAAGGACTTTGCCAGGAGCTAATTGGCTTTTTCCAAGCCCACACTTCCTTGGATTCTGCATATGGATGGAGTGTGTTCACTCCAACAGGCCTACCACATCTAAAGAAGAGCAGCTGTATGAAAAAAAGAAAAAGAAAAAGAAGAAAAAAGAAAAAAGCCTTGATGAGTTTAAGCACTTCAAGATGTTTTCATGTTGGTTTAAATTTGAGAGAGAAAGGGCCGCTCAGGGCATTGCATTGTCATATCCTGTTTGTAATGGTTTGGGCTCTCTTGCTCTCTGTTACACACGCAGATGAAGAGGGCCACACAGTCCGGGTGAGTGGAGAAGCACATTCAGCAAACACCATCCGGATATGGAGACACCGATTAAAAGATGCGCTCTTGATGCGCTGGAATTGGAACGTATATCCCACAAAGTGTAAAGATAGGAACTTTATTAAAAAGGTTAAGATGGAAATTACATTTATCATATATTGATGTCTTCTTGATATTGAAAACATCGACTACTTTTAACATACAGCCAAATATTTTCAATGTCTTCAACTTAAGCTGCATGCTTTTGTATTACTATCTGTATATATGTTTTTATCAAATAAAATCCATATGCTTAAAATAAAAACTAACTATTATATTGAATTTAGAAAAACATTCCCAGCTTCTGAAAACAACTAGCCCTCTCAATTTTGCAACCCAATTTCCATGGTCGCCATCTCACAAAGATTATAAAACCATTTAAAAGTCAAAAAAGACCCACCCCATTGATCTAAATTCCTTGTATGGAAGGAGAATACATTTAAAAAAATCACAAATTATTAGTATTCATGAAGGCAGACTTGACAGTTCTCATCTCAGTCAATTTTGTCATGCACAAATAGCATATTTAGAACTATAGAGATACAAAACAAAGGGCTCTAGGTTGCTGGGTAACGAGACTACTAAACTAAGACAGGATTATTTCGGAGACTTTTCCTCAAGACAGGCAGAATATAAACCTTTTTTAGTAGCTGAGCAATTTTTTTACTGAGGCTCTGATAAAAATCTACATTACTGACCACAGTTTTGGACATTTTCAGACTGTAATATAATATGCAATAATGTGATACATAGTTTTCTGAAGTGCAGATGACAGCATAATTAGTGGGGTCCTGTTGGTTTACGGGTTACAGTAAGGTTTTAGCCGGTGAGTATTGTTTAATGTCTAATAGTAAGCAAATGAAATGCAAAGACACTTTTGGGGAATTTTCTGATGAACATTCATTAACAAGTTCTCAGATAAAAAAGACAGTTTATTAATTCACAAATCCCAATCTCAGGTGAAGGATGACACAGCAAAGTGTACGGTAGAAATGTTGACTTTGAATGAATGTGAGCTATTATCTTCTTAAAAGCAGCCACTGTCCGTTTTTCAAAATTACTCAAGCCAAAAGGTTTCGTTATGTTTAAGCAGTATAGTACATTTTGTGGTCAAAACAAGCTAGAAGGTATTGGAGTAGTTGAGTGCTTGGGAGAAGGTATTTCTAAAGTGCACAACAGCCCAAAAGTAATCTGGTGGACCAGGCCAAAATGGGTAAGTGCCCAAAGTTGTCTGAAAGTGAACCTAAAATGTGACAGCCATGTCTTGAACATCCACTGCTTTGTCCAGGAGGGCAATCAACTTTGAAAAGTTTATCCAGGAAAAAAGGAGAAAAAAAAACAACATTTACTTTGTTGTTTACTTTGTTTATTTGTTTGTTATTTTGTTTTGTCTTACTAATATTAAAGCAAACCTATTTCAAGGTTTTGGACAGATTTGCCAATGAGTTCTTGTTTTGTGTCTCTACCCATATAACATTCAAAGTCAAGGTATTGAGCAGTATGCCTCTTCAACTTTTTTATGAGTGACATTCCTGAGTAAGTAGCAGATGCTGGTGTCCACACATCAGCCGATCTCTCTCACTGTCACTGTGTTGCTTTTCTATTTGACAACCTCGGTGGGACTGCCAACCACAATACATGGCAATTCTATGAGCCAGTTAATATAGTGGCATTTTGACCCCCCGCTGTGGACCACTATGTCAATGGAAAGACTCTTGGCTTCAGATGAGACGTTTAACACTCAATAGTATTTTTATTGCCATCATACAGAAGGTTTAAGATCAAGCATTTTTACCGTTGTTATTGCTGTGTCTCTCAAATCCAATTTAACAGCACGTGTTGTGGGATATACTTGGAAGCTGGGTTTGGTAACATCTTACACTTGAAACATATTGGACATACTGGACAAAGAAATGTCCAAAGTGCACAGTGCTAACTTAGCAAATGCTAAGGGCACTATGGCCTCTAGAGGACTCCAAAAAAGGAAATAAAATTACCTTCAATATAATTATGTTAATCCATTCATTCATCATCTGCCGCTTGTCCTAGTCAGGGTCACAGGGGATGCAGGAGCCTATTCCTATGTCATCGGGCCTGGTCGCCAGTCAATCGCAGGGCCACATATACAGGCAAGCTCCGACACCGGTTATACCGGGACCGAACAGACCGTATGACGGGATTCGGTACTCCATATTCCCAGGGCATCCCCCACAGGATTGCCCGCAGGTCATGGTGGAATGTCCTCTCCAGATCCACAAAACACGTATAGACTGTTTAGGCAAACTCCAATGCCCCCTCGAGGACCCTGCTGATGGTATAGAGCTGGTCACTGTTCCACGACCTGGACGAAAACCACACTGCTCGGCCGACCCTCCTCTCAAGCACCGCTAAATAGACGTGGCCTGGGAGGTTGAGGAGCGTGATCCCCCTGTAGATGGAGCACACCTTCTGATCCCCCTTTTTAAAAAAAGGAAATTCTTAGTTTCGATTCGCATATTTGGTTGTGACACAAGTTTTATCCTGGATGCCCTTCCTGACACAACCCTCTGCATTTATCCGGACCCGCTCATGGAGACACTGGCCCGTGCCCCCCTGAGGCTGCATTGTACTCTGCTGCAAATCATGCGAATATCAAAACAAACGTTTGCCTATCTTCAAATACCTAACAAACAAAAACACATGCATACACATACCTACACACACAGTATGTAACAGCAGGATTATAACTTGATTGCATAATTCCATATAATGAGGAATTTATATATATTTGTTTTAACATTAGCCCCAATGATAACACTGTCAGGTGTGGTCCTGTGCCACAATTTTCAAAAGGTTGGAAAACTCCCCTCTGATTTTGTAAAGTGTAGAGCATGCTGGTATTTTCACACATTTTGGGAGGGTGATTTATACTCAGTGGGTTCCAAACTAGCAAACAATATGTCCTTCCAGTAAATTCTATTTGTGAATTTCCCAATTTGAGTGCTGCATAAAACTGCACTAATTGAGAAACTGATGACTGACCTGGCCACTCAGTATCATGAGGACAATATTTTATGTCATGCCAGAGCCCAGAGGTCAGAGTCTGTCTAAATGTCCCCAGCACTCACAAACACTTTTTTTTCAACTGGTCGAACAGTTAAAATGTATTTATAAAAGAAATTTCTCAAACGTGATTGGTGACAGTTATACTATACTATACCAATACAATAAATCCTCCTCTTTTGATTGGCAATTTAGATTAGGTGACCTTACCTAGATAAGCCAGAATGTTTTTGTATTCAGATAACTGGGGCTTGTTGTTGTTGCCAAGATAAATCCCTGTGCTGCTGCGTGTATTCATTAATTTGCCCATGACAAACATTCACATTGTGAAAGCAGCGAGACTTTTCTTGGATCCCCTTCCACATGCCCTGTTTCTGTTGAATAAGCCCCACAGACTCCAAGTGGCCAAATGACATAAGGTCTGTGAGCCTGGTAGCAAGCAGTTCATCCCAGCCAGCTGCTCTTGAAGCTCTGAGTGAAAAAAACAACAGTGCTGAATAAAAGAGCCTGTGATTTCTTTTAGTTGAATTGAATGCCTCTATCGCTTTGGCTTTTTCTTTCCCTTTCTCCCAAATTTATCAGAATAATCATCCTGGCCTGAGCGAGCTCTATCTTAATCCAAGGTATTTTTCTAATATCTTAAAAGGTGTGTGTAAATGTGCATGATGTTAAATTCATTTAAACTGATCCAAACTCACATATAGTAACCATCTCTTGTTCATACTGTTTTCAAGGACTCGTATCCAGTATAGATTATTTGGTTTCTTTTGATTGAGTTACTTGACTTCCTATAGCATCTAATGTATTGTTTTTTAATTCTGATTTAGTAATTTTATCAATTCATTCATTCGTTTTCAATACTGCTTATAGCATACTCAGGGTGGGGTGACTGGGGGCTTGCAGTGCTCCCAGGACTGGTTGCCAGTCAATTACAGGCCATCACATAGAGACATATAACTATCCATGTCACACGTTTGGGTAATTCAGAGTCTCCAGTGAACCCACTGCATCTTTTTGGATTGTAGGAGGGGAAGAGGAAACTGATGGAACCAAACTTTTTTGCTATAAGGCAGAAGTGCTTACCACTGCACCATCCTAAGGTGCCAATCAATTTCTTCAAAATCATTAATACAGTTTTCTTTTGCTTGAAATATGATTTCACCGACCATATTTATGTACATTTGGGTTTCAGCTTGGAACGTAGATTGACCGGTAAATTAAGGACACAACAGACCGGTACAGAGTCTGCATCACTCCAGATGCTGCACCGATCCGCCTGTCGATCTCCTGCTCCATCCTTCCCTCTCTAATGAACAAGAAGCCGAGATATTTGAACTCCTCCACTTGGGGTAGCCGGAGTGGGCATGCCATCCGTTTCCGGTTGAGCACCATGGTCTTTTATTATTTCACTGACGCATATTGAAATACATTTGGGTTTCAGCTGACAGGGCGCTGCTGTGTGCCACAATGAATATATATTGTCGCGAGTCACGAATGTTAATGTTACGTTAATGCTTATTTTCTGTGTGATTTTGGGGTTGCTGGGAATAATGTGAGTGTGGTTTGGGGGGTGCAATGAATTCTGGAGTTTTTTACCTGGAATTGAGTGTGAACAAATAGTTGTATTGCAGGTTTGTGTGGCATGGCTGTGGCCAACAACAGCTATTGTTCATTAAACAGATGTTTCACCGTCACACTGAAGTTTTCCCTGACTACCAACGCTACAACTAGTGTCAGACGTAAACTGACCGTTACTTCAATTCATCTGGTGGGAGAAAAGTTATCCTCGCTGGCACATTATTCTGCCGGTGTGATGGATCATGTGGTTTGTATCAAAATGGAGAAGGAGGAGGAAGAAGGGTATGCCTGCTCCATACTGGTGGGGAGAGGACAGTATGACACTCTTCATCAGAAAAACGCAAAGGGGAAAAGTGAACCAATGGTCTGTGAAGAGCCCTGCTCACTGGCTGCTGGTAGGGTTGGAAAGGTTAGCAAAGAGCTAACGCTTCTAGCCAGGATCCAAACAAAGATGGCGGCGCCCATGCACTGAAAGTACTGGTAGGAATAAAGACTCCTAAATACACTGGAAAATCAGACTCGGATGCTTTCCTTTCTCAATTTAAATTGTTCGTTCCCGCAAGTGGCTGGTCTGATGGTCAAAAAGCCCTGCAGCTCGTCCTTTGTCTTACGTACGATGCTTTGTCTTGTCTGCTGCTTACTCCCCTGGTTGGAGCAGCTCGAGAATGTGATGTGACTGTCCAGTGGCCACCATGGTTGGATGAGGTGGCTGAAATGATCAGGGGCCTCATTGTACCCGCGGGGCGTTACCAGCAAACACAGACAGCGGTCCAACAGACTCAGCTGGAGGGCCATGCACCCCTCTCTTGAAATTGGACAAAAGGACTGTTGGCTAAGTTTACATATCAGTGCCTCCTGGATGGGTCTCTCCAGAGAGCATAGGTGGAGCCAGCTACTGGGGAGAAAAGATGGCAGGAAATGGTGCCTAAGGGAATGCAGGGAACAGTCCTGGAAGCCATGCATGGCTCTGCTGGGTCAAGACTATTTCACTAAATGCCCAGGGGCCTATGCACCGTGAACGGATTGGTGAAGAGGTTCAGTCATACTCTGGGGGAGCAGTTTTCCATGCTGACATCAAACCACCAGACAGACTGGGATATGCATTTGCTCTTTGTTTTAATGGTATGCCGCACAATGATTCAGGAGTCCTCTGCATGCACACCTGCTCTTCTCATGTTGGGCAGGGAGTTGAAAACACCAGCGGAGTTGGCCTTTGGAAAAGCCCCAGATGCACCACCCATTCCCGCTGGACCAGCCTGCGCCAAGCGGCTGCAGGATCGCTTGGACTCAGCGCACACTTATGCGCAGAGGCAAATGCAAGTTGCGAGAGTGCGCCAGAAAAGGAATTATGACTTGTGGGTGAATGGGGAGTGAATTATCACTTCACAATTTGGGAGCTGGTGTGGGTCTTAACGCCAAAACGAAAGAGGGGTAGAGGCTAGATAGGTATTGGGTGGGGCCATGCCTCATCCTGGAGCACATGGGAGAGGCAGTTTATTGGGTGCAGCTACCCTCAAAGGGGCACAAGGTCGCACCCCAACGGGACCGGCTGGCAACCTACAGGGGCTCCACAACGCCTGGGGGAGCCACTGGGAATGCCACACCCAAGGGACCGGGTCCGACAGTCAGCCCAGAGACTGCTGTGAGTGGTTTCTTGCCTGCAAGCCCAGGACCATCCACAAGTCCGGTTGGGGAAACGACCCTTCCCCATGATACCACGCCGATAGGACAACAAGGGAGGAGAAGACGTGTCCCACTGAGATTCAGAGACTTTGTCCTCAGGGTCGAAGACTCCAATAAGGTAGATGGGCTCACCAAGGGGATGAAGTGCTCAACACCGTGCCTAGTAGATGCGGTGGAAAACGTGGGCGTCATTTGCCCTCCATCAGGTCCACGGCCAACCCGT
Organism: Fistularia tabacaria; assembly: GCA_901007705.1. Taxonomy (NCBI): domain Eukaryota; kingdom Metazoa; phylum Chordata; class Actinopteri; order Syngnathiformes; family Fistulariidae; genus Fistularia; species Fistularia tabacaria. The sequence continues at coordinate 42,693 of CAAKHD010011989.1, forward strand.
CGCCCGAACCGGGCAGGGAAAGCAGCTTCTCCGCCTGTTGCAGCGGTCAAGGTAAAACATTTGCCGAAACCAGGCATCAGCGTTGCGTTGCCAGAAGTCCGGCAGCTGGAGGGTCACGGTGGGCGAGGATTGCTGAGTAGGTTGCGGGGATGTTGCCGAGGTGGAATCACACACCTCCTTGGGCTTGAGGACGACCTGTTCCTTCTCGGTGTGAAGCGGGACCTCTGCGCTCTTCTTGGTCCCGCAATCTGGCATCTAGCCAACTTGCTTGGTCTGAATGCAGAGGCTCGCGCCCCCATTGTAGCGTTGACAGGGCCAGCACCAGTATTTGATGATGATGTCTCGCAGGTACTTGCATGCGTTGGCCTGGTTCCAGGGGCCGAGCGAGTAACGGACTATCTTCGGATATCTCCGAGGCCTCATTACGTCAGAGACACCAATGTGGTGCTCGGCGAGGAATAATCGATGACGGAGCCTTGGAGTCTTGGATGAGATTAACTTTAATCCTGAGCACCAAAATACCACTATACAACAACCCCGTCACTTCAGGGGTGCATATATATAACCCTACGGCTTTAGCCACGCCCCCCACTGTCCCATGGGGTGAGAGGGCACGCCCCTCAGTGTCCACCACACAGGTTTCTCTCCAAGAACCAGACTACAGCACTGCAGCTCAATGCGGACTAAATGAATACATTGTGTTCCTATTTACATCACGAGCACATTTGAATTATCTGGAAAAGTTTTACTTTGGGTCCTTCCAACTTCCTCCCTCTCAGTTTACTTTCTCACCTGCTCTCGAGGCACCTGCCTCCAGTCAGGCAGTTATCCACAGTACAAGACACATGCTGTCAGAAGCTGACTTCTGAATTATTGTATCCGCATCACTCATCCAGTCCAAGAATCTGATATCTTGCTAACTTTTCATACCCTACAATGATTTAACCACCCACTAGATTCAGATTTAGATTCAGAAGACTTTTTTGTCATCCAAGGCATACACACAATGCCCATATTGAATGAGAATTGTTTGCATTGTTCTCCTTTACAGAAATAAAAAGATGTGACAAGAGAAACTGCTTAGGTTTCTTACTTACTCTCCTCACCACCATGGGTTTTCCTTCCTAATGCATCCTTATGCCACATTTTTTTGGTTTTGTAGTTTTTTCAGTTTAAGTTTGTACCATCAAGATCAGCAGGCTCCTGAACTTGCTAAGTTTAAAATCCCAATGAAGACTGGATCTTTGGACTGACTGGACATATGGTTTGAAAGGGATACGATGAGTTTAACAGACTTGCGAGAAAGGCCGTTTGTGGAAAATCCCTGAATCTAACCTCCGGGACCATTTTGTTTGGGAAAATACAGCATTGACAATGAAGTTGCAGACTATAGAAAAGTACAACACAATCTCATGTAGCAACAAAACATTACAGAAACTGACTAGACATATTGAAGAAAGTGTTTATCACCACTCCATATATCTTATTTGACAATCCTCTTACATTTTCTCTTTTATGTCTGTGAAAGTCTTAGGATGTGCAGACTGAGGGCCCATTAGAGCCTCAGTGTCACTTGATTGTATTTACTCTTTAAAAGCTCTTTATAATCCCCGTTGACAGTATGAACAGTTTAAAATAAAGCATGGGGGGAAAACAAAAGGCACAGTCCTGCACGTAAACACTCCTAAGTCATTATTTCTTTCATGCAGCTGCAAAACTCCAAACTCCTGAACCTGCTGTCATTTAAGCTAGAAAACAAAATGCATGGCTGCATACAATGACAGATGCCGGATTCATTGGCCCTTAGATTTGGACATGGCTCTAAATGTAAAAGACAAAACAAATCAGGATGCAGAGAAAAAAATCATCTGTACAAAAGATTTTGGTACATGGGACAGAGCTTTTCCAAATACCTTCTATACCCTCACTTCCTCACCTCCTTCACTCCCAGCCATTCTTAATCCCCTATGTGCTGTGTCTGTCTTCCCTCTCCATATTCAGTCTGAAATAAAGTCAGATTACAAACTCCATTGAAGTGAACCAATCTGCGGGTAATTTAGATCCTGACAAATCCTGATTGTCTGGGAGGGCCATTGTTATTCTTTTTGGTCTCACACTTATTTCATCCATATAATAATTGATTGGATGAAACTACCATCTTATTATTTTGAGTTTTAAAATCTTCAATGTTTCCTCTCTTGCGAATTCAGTGGTTTCAATTCCCCACCACTTCACTGTCCTCATTTGTCTGCTCAGGCCATAAGTTGTCATTTTTCCAGGAGTGTTTATTTTGATCTTTAACTTATATGGCTTGACGTCCTTGCCTTTTTTTTTTACTTGAATGTCTGAATGGAATTTACAAATGAGTCACATTAAAACGTTCATATATAAGAAGTACCATGAATTGATTTAGACCCCAATATTATAATCAACAGTTTTTTTACTGACAGATAATTATTTATAAAAATGGCCTTCTATGATCTACACTTTACAAATCAGCCTTGTCAATCTTACGATGACATGTCACAGTGGGTGGGAGTGGGTGGTCTTTTGTCTTGTTTTCCACATGGGAGTACTTCTGTTTCTTCCAGTTAAATTTGTTTTTCACTTCAGATCATCCAAATGTTGTCCACTGTTAACCCGAATCATGATTCTTTGATTCTATTTTGCCTGTCATCACATGCAGTTGTCTCAACATTTCAACATCAATAGGGCCTGATAAATTTATGCAACATTTAAATACCTTTTCATAGCATTATGTTGGCTGCTTGAGGTACAGTGGTTATTTTAGTTTTGCCTGTTCTTATATAAAAACAAATATACATATATATACACATACACACACACATATATATATATATATATATATATCAATATAACAGAACAAAGATTAAGATATGCATTCAACGATTTCATCATGGTCTTAGTCATTCTCTAACCATAAGGCTCACTTAATGACTATTGATAAACTATTCCATCAGAAATTTTACAGATGCATGACTTATTCAATTGAAATAAACAATAAAAAAATTACAGTCCACCCAGATTTGAGGGTGAAGAGGTTTGCCTTCTGCTCTATGTAACCTGTCAGCTTGAACTAATTGAAATAAATCGTCCTAACTTTTCGTGTGCCATGTGCCAATGCAGCACATGTTGGCCAGCATCCATGATAACATCAAAAACATCTTGAAAATTTCCCAGGAAACATCTCAAAATAGTCATCCAAACTGGTGGTTTATCAAATAATTTTAACAAATGACTCTCCTATTCAAGAATGGACTTACTTTATTGTCAACTGGACATCATCCTATTCATTGATCTCACTCAACTCTTTTCTTTGATTTAAGGAACAGTGTGATTGACGACATGACTGTTTTTTTTTGTGCATATTTCTGAAAAAAACAAATCATTAAAGAACATTTGATTTCTTTAGAAAGGCAAGGACTGTATAAACCTTGTTTCCTCCATGTCAACCAAGTCTGATATCTTGACATGATGACACAGAAAGGATGAAGTATACGCACATTTCTATATCTTTGAGGAAGTGGGTTCAGAAGATAAACAAAGGAAAATGTCAGAGCCACTTGTCTTTTGAAAGCGTGTTTAAAAAGCATTCTACCACATTAAGGACACAAGTGTTTATCCCAGTGATTTGTGGTGTGTCCCGAGAGAGAGGCAGGAAGTAGTGTGCTGGCAAATGTGGGTGGAAGGAGAATTTTGCATGCAAGGTTTGACGTTGACAGTCTGGACTACGCATTGAGGTTGTTACAGCTGCAAATAACACTGTGAGAGCCCACTGGCTGCACAGCCCATCAGAAGTGTGTGCGTGTGTGGGGGAGAGAGGGGTAA
>CAAKHD010011989.1:46895-70005 GCA_901007705.1 Fistularia tabacaria
CTGGCAAATGTGGGTGGAAGGAGAATTTTGCATGCAAGGTTTGACGTTGACAGTCTGGACTACGCATTGAGGTTGTTACAGCTGCAAATAACACTGTGAGAGCCCACTGGCTGCACAGCCCATCAGAAGTTGTTCCACATAATATCAAATCTTGGAGTAACTTTTTGATAACAGTGATTTTGTGGTGCTCGGAGAGGAACAATCGATAACAGAGCCTTGGAGTCTTGGATGAGGGATTACCTTTATTACTAAGCACCACCATACCACTACACAATAACCCCGTGCACTTCCGGGGCGCATGTATATATATAGCCCTCCAGCCTAACGCCCCTCCCGTGGGGTGAGAGGCCATGCCCCTCAGTGTCCACCCCACAGCGCCACCCAAAACACCCAGAAGTTACCCTGAAACCAAACTAGTGCCTCACGGGAGGCCTGTTCGGCCTGCCATAACGGCTGTGGTGTTCCTCGGTCGAAACGGCAGGGGGCACCAGACACTGGATCCGTGGAGGTGGTGCTGGGGTCTTCTTGAGGGAGGGCGACCCCGGTGAGGAACCTGGGCAGGAAGCAGAACTTCGCCAGCCACCTTCTATGCTGGCTTCAGGGTTGACCGTCCCTGACACATGCCAAATGTCTGTTGTAAATTTATAAATGACAAAAAAGTGTCGCTGCTTGCGTGTGGACCACGGCTCAGCCACTTTAGACATAGCAAACATTAATGGCTTGTGATCCAAATATGCCACAAACAAGTGGCCTTCAAGAAGAAAACAGAAATGACGCGTCGCCAAATACAGAGCCAACAACTCCCTGTCAAATATGCTATACTTTCGCACGTTATCCTGAAGTTTGCAGCTAAAGAAAGCAAGGGATAGCCATGCATACGCCACCAGCTGTTCAACCACGGCTCCCACAGCATGTCGCTCCCCCGTCTGGACAGAAGAGCCCCATAAAGCGGCTGAAGGAGGTGGGCAGCATGAGGGAGGAAACGGTTGTAGAACTTCACCATGCCCAAGAACTCTTGCCACAACCTGACCAAGGCTGGGCAGCTATTCATTGCTCGCACTTGCGGGCAACAGAACTGCGCCTTGCTGTGAATTGCGATGGCCCAGGAAGTCAATCACCAACTACCGAAACTGACATTGAGCTTGGTTTACTATAAGGCCGTGGTCGTCCAGACAAAAACCTGCGTCAGGTGCTCCAGATGCTCGTCAGCCGACGGGCTGGCCACCAGTATATCCTCCAGGTCACAAACACAAAGGCGAGGTCACGCATCACCGAGTCTATAAGCCTCTGAAAAGCCTGAGCAGCACCCTTCAAGCCGAAAGGCATGAGCAGGAACTCGAACAGCCTGAGCAACTCTGCGTGCACAGGCACCAGATGATAACCACACACCAGATCCGCCTGAGAAAAAATGGTGCCACCTGACAGCCGCACGGAGAATTCTTCAATGTGGGGGTCGGGGTAACGGTCATTCGTAGTGATGCTGGCAAAAGTCGCAGCAGGGGACCCATAACTCGTCAGTCTTGGGCACCATGTGGAGCAGGTAGGCCCACGGGCTCCTGGACCGCCGCATCTGAGAGTGCGGCGGTTCTTGTAGATGCAGTGGAAAAAGTGGGTGTCATTAGTGACAGAAGGTTTGACAGCAAATGTTGATATATATCCCCCAATGCCAAAAAGTTTGTGTGTGCCTGCGGCCCAATCCCCCCCGTTTCGCATGGATAAGTGGCGAAAGGCACGGCATCGATTAAGTGGTAGTTCAGGACATCCACGAGCAGGCCATTGGCGCACAGAAAATCCATGCCGATGATGGGGACCATGATGAACGCGATCACAAAGTCCCACTCAAAACAAACAGACACCGACCGTGAACGAAAAGTCATTATGGACGACCCGCTCGCGGCGCTGACTAGTGGGCCACTGCCTCTGGCTGGAATGTCTGCTCGCATTGGAACGAGAAGGCTCTTCTGTGAGCAATAGTCCACAAGGAATCGCAGTCCATACCTTGAGTAACTGATGAACAGCAGCTGTGTGTGCGTCTCGGTGGCCACTGCTGCTACCAAGCTCCAGCTCCGCTGTTCTGACGGCACCTGAAACAAGCATGGGTCAATGCAACGCCGTGCCTTGCCACCGAATCTGCCATGCAGACCTTGGTCCTTTGCCTACTCAGGGCGCCAACCCTGGCTGAAACATTGGCCCCTGGTGCCATCCGCGGGGGATCCAGCCCCACGCTCTGGATTGCGAACTGCTTGGTTGCCTGCAGGGCAAACCCAGGTAGTCGGCAAAGACAGTGGGAGGTCTTCAAGATCGCCCACTGCAGGTGGAAGCTGGAGCAGGAAAAAATATGCAGGAATAGGAACCTGCCCTTGTGGGCTCCCAACAGCGCCAGCCTGCCCTCCATCAGGTCCACAGCCAACCTGTCGCCCAAGCCGGACAGTGAAAGCAGCTACCTGGCTTCTGCCAGAAGTCCGGTAGCTGGACGGTCATGTTGGGCGGGGATGGCTGAGCAGGTTGCGGCGATGTGGCTGAGGTGGAATCACACACCTGCTTGGGTTTGGGGACGACCCGCTCCTTCTCAGTGCAACACGGGAGATCTGTGCTCTTCTTGGTCCTGCATTCGGCGTCTGGCCATCTCGCTTGGTCTGAACACAGCGGCTCAAGCCCCGCTTGTCGCGCACGCAGGGCAGCCATTGGCATTTGACGATGACCTTGCGTGGGTACTTGCATGCGTTGGCTGGGTTCTGGGGGCCAAGCGAGTAGCAGACTAGCCTCAGATGTCTCAGAGGCCGCATCATGTCAGAGTCACCAGTGTGGTGCTCGGCGAGGAATAATTGATAATGAAGCCCTCTGTCTTGGATGAGAGATTACCTTTATTACCAAGCACCACCATACCACTATACAACAACCCCGTGCACTTCCGGGGCGCATGTATATAACCCTCCGGCTTTGGCCACGGCCCCAGGCTCTAGTCCCGTGAGGTGAGAGGCCACGCCCCTCAGTGTCCACCACATTGTCATTAATTGACTCACAGTTAAACATCTATTAGGAAGAATGGCTTGACTATTGCTTTTGTGTGTTTGTTTTGTTTGGATTTTACCCATCTATCTATCTATCTATCTATCTATCTATCTATCTATCTATCTATCTATCTATCTATCTATCTATCTATCTATCTATCTATCTATCTATCTATCTATCTATCTATCTATCTATCTATCTATCTATCTGTCTATCTGTCTGTCTGTCTATCTATCTTTTTATTTATTATTTACTTACTTACTTACTGACTCGCTAACTTATATTTAAAAATTTTCATATAATTTTCTGAAACATCTGGCTCTGTTTTAAGTCAAATCAAGGCAGTTTGATTTGTGTTGCCCCACATCACAAATAAAGTTGACCTCCAAAGTTTTACAATCTGTAAAAAATATGATGGCCTCTGCCCTTTGCCTCTTGACTCATGTAAGAAACTCTGCCTTCAAAAAAGTCTTTCAACATGGGCAGAAAGGAGAACCCTTAGGGATTAAAACAGAGATTCCAACCCAAGGACAAACATGTGCAATTGATGCTCGTCTTCAAAGAAATCCAAGGAATAGAAATTTCCAGAACATTTGACAGCCTACTATACTTCAGATGGGTCCTGATGAGGTGAAAAGATAGATAACTGTTACAGATCCTGGATCCATGGAGGCAAAGCAATCACATGATCTCCCCTTTTGTGGACATATCAGATGATTGCCAGTCAACTATATTAACCTGAGGAAAGATATATCGTACAGACAGAGCAGAAGAAGAGGGAGCCAGAAGGTAGAGAAAAAAACTGTTATGGCTTGTGCAGATGTGTGGACAACAGGAAGTAAAAAATTTTAGAGGGATATGATGGATTGACAGGCACCATCTCTTACGTTATTCTGTATGCCTGAATAGGTATTCACTATCATACCTTAGCTAGCAAGATCAACTGTTACCATCCATTAGGGGAAAGTTTTATCATAAAAAGTGGTCATTAATTGAAGGTTCGAGCATTGAGGTGAGATTTTGATTTTCATTTAAGTGTTTCCACAGACTCTGATCATGTGGTGTCTTTGGGGAAGTAATCAGATAAGAATGGAAAGAATTTGATTTTTAAGTGTGTTATGCAGGTGGAAGAATGTACCCATGGTGACCCCTTTGACATGATGATCCAAGGACAGAAGAGGGGAAATTATGACACCGAGATTCCTGACAGCTGTAATTTGAGAAGTTACAGAGCTCTGCTTTTCAATAAGCCACATTCAGATCAGCAACATGAGACTGATCATCTGCCTTAACAGCCACGTAGACTGCAAGTGATTTGGACCAGTGGAAGGAGAAAAGCAGAACCAAGAACTGACCCTGAGGTACGTCACATTAAAATTATTAAAGAAAATGTTCTGCTCAAAGTATAAAACTGAAATCCTGCAAATACACCACCACATACTCAAAAGTGTCTGCTATCTCACCCCATGTAGATACCGCAATCCCTGGTGGAAAAAAATGATGCACGAGAGGTCACCCTGAAAGTGGAATTGGATTTGGTATTCTGACATTGACTGCTTTGTAAATTGCAATTTCAGTGGAATATCGGGTGTGATACGTGATTGAATTTTCTCAAACAGATCGTTTCTTACATAAGCTAGCTGAGACTTGCTGGGAAAAAGTTCTTTCCAAGACTTCGGGGGAGAATGATTGGTTGCAGATTGTCTATATTGTCTATATTATCTATATTGTCTATATTTTTCCTATTTTTTCATGTATTCATTTGTGGTTTCAGGAGAATGATTTGACCACAGCAGCCTTGAAAATGACAACATCACAGGGCAGGGTCAAAGCCAGAGGAATCGAGAGTAAGGTAGCTTGGCTTATAGACTAATATAAGGTTTGATAAAGTTTTGAGAAAGACAATCTCAAAGTGACAAAAATATGACTCCCAAGTTTTTTTTGGGGGGGGTTTGTTGCTAACTTTTTTTATTTTTGTTACTGGAAATACCTTGACCCATTAAAGGTACATGGCTGAAAAATATACATTACTGAAATAGCAAGGACAAAACTTTTTGTTTTAAAGACATTGATTTGTATTGGTTTTGGACAACAGAATCAAAGTTAATCTCAAGAAACTCAGCCAACTGTGCAGTAGTTCCTCAATGGCGCAAAAACCCCAAGCGGTCTACCATTTAAAGAAGTTAAGGGAGCAAGGTCAACATGACAAAATATATCTTGAAATAAATTAAATTTTACGTTTTGGTGTTTGTATTGACCCAAATGCAACACCAGACACTCAAAAATCAGGTGAGGGCAGGAATGGGAGACCAGGTGGGGCTGCGTAAACACACAAAAACGGGCGGACAGCTCGTTGCTGCAGTGTGGTGAGTCTGTCTCCTCCATCTCAAGGAACTACTTCAATGCGGGAGTCAGGTGCTTGACATATCTGGACAGCGTGGCAGGAACACACTCCGGGCTCCGGGCTCCGGTCTCCTGTCTCCTGTCTCGGATGCATGCGGAAACAAACTAGGACAAGTACGGCCTAAGCCTAAAGGAGGGGTGGGCACTCCAGGTCTCAAGATGTGTAGTGAATGGGTGAGGCTACGTAAGGACGAAGGAACAAGTGAGGACACATATGGACTAAACTTTATGGGGGTTTGCACTTCGGTTTCCGGTCACCAGTCTGTGGTCTCCTGTCACCGTCACCTGATGCGTAGCCGTGTTCAGAAGACGTGAGGAAAGTAAACATGACCCAGCAACAAGTGAGATGGTGCTTCTCGCTTTCGGGTCCTTCCTGACTGACGGTAATTTGTTGTAGCAGGACATCTTCAAAACACAGCCTAACATTACAAATTGTGTTATTGTGTATAATAGTGTCTATAATGCAACCACCGATAAATTATACGTCAAGTTTGACCTGGAAACAGTGAAGTAAACCTACAGCATTGCAATGGACAAATGAAATGCCTTATGCCCCAAGAGATTCAGTCCGGTAGTTACAAATGATATACAGTAAGTGAAATAAAAGACCTACTTGGATGAATGATCAAAGAGTAGGATTTTGTCAAAAATACCACAGATCAAGATCCGAAATTCATTCAACAAATATTTCCAATAAAATTATCGCAAGAAAAAGGGCATCTTAAACTCGGTCATAATCGATTTTAGAAATACTAGGAGATTACACTGACTGATTTTAGCAGATCTTTGTGATGACTGAAAAACCATGGATCACAGTTTTCACTTTCTGCGATCACAGATGACATGATTTTTCAAATCAACTGAGGCTAATTGAATGCATCAAACTCTCAAGAAAAACTTTCATGAGAGGAACTATGTTCTACGAGAACAAACACGGATGACAAATGGCTCGCTATCATTATTGTTTACACAAATCAAATCAACCGACACTGCCCAACTGTGAACTATTGGCAAAATTGGGTAAAAAAAGTCATGTCGAGTGTCCATTGCTCATTATCCTTTCAGAGAACTGTATTGTCCCTTAATGGGTCCTTCTTGAATCAACCACAAAAGCAAATCAACAAAAACTCTTATGACCTGAACAGTTGTACTGCTCCCAGAGCCATCCTTACAGTAGAGATTTGTAGGCTGGATGCGAGTGATGACTTTTTTAAAACGCTGATATCCAACATCTGGATTAGTTGGATGGAGGATAGAGGGCTTCACTGAGTATGGGGCTGTTTTTTATGGATTAAGCAAAGACTTTGCCATCTCACAAAATGAAACAGAATCTGCCTATCATATCAGATATTGCTGGAACGGGTTCCGGCCCTACTGCAACAAAGGTTGCAGGACAAGCAGTGTAGTAAATGTATTAATGAATGAATTGATAAATAGCAATGTTTTCTGAAATATTTCCTCCCACCGTCAAAAAAACATGCAGCAGGTTGGAATAAACTGGTAAAATTGCCCAAATGTGTGAATGACAGAGTATATGGTTGTGTGGCTGGTGACCAGTCTAGGCTGTACCTTGCCTGATGGCAGCTGGGATAGGCTCCAGCATTCACCATGACCCTAAGTAGGATAAGCAGCAGACAATGGATGGATGGAATTATCATATAAATATGTAAACATTTATATTTTCTACAAATCTAAATATGTGTGTTTTTCAAATGTAAAAATGTTCCAATGTTTTTTCCCTCTTTCTTCTGCCTTGTGTTTCAATGTATTTTTGTAAGTAATTTCACCAATGCTCGGAATGCACTGAGGCAAAAAACATGCTTTCCTGAACCACTAACTCCTCCTGCTTGATTCCTGTGTGCGCCAACTTCAGGGCAAGAGCGTCGGGGTCGCTGAGCTGGTCTTCGGCCATAGCCGAGAAATCCATCCCGACATGTGCGGAGCACACTAGCGTGTATGACAGGCAATCCGCAAAGGGGTTGGCCTTCCCGAGCACCTTCCCAATGTCTGTCATAAACTCAGAAATGGCCACAAGGTATCGCTCGCTGCTGACAGTTGAACCACGGCTCTGCCATTTTAGACATGGTGAACGTTAATGGCTTGTGATCCACATATGCCACAAACAAGCGGCCTTCCAGAAGAAAACGGAAATGACGCTTCCCAAAATACAAGGCCAACAATTCCCTGTCAAACACGCTATACTTTTGTTCGTAATCCAACGGAACTGCGCCTTGCAGTAAAATGCGATAGCCTAAGAAGTCAATCACCGACCGCCCAAACTGACATTCAGCCGGTTTGACTATAAGGCCATGTTCGTCCAGACGATGGAAAACCTGTATCAGTTGCTCCCGATGCTCGTCAGCCGGTTGGCTGGCCACCAGTATATTTTCAAGGTAGGCAAACACAAAAGCGAGATCACGCATCACCGAGTCCATAAGCCCATGCACATGTTAGACGTTTCGAAGATTATGCCAGAAGCAAGACTGGGATGGTTCGGTAATTTACAGAGGTGGGATAGTGAATAAATTGGTAGAAGGATGCTGGGGTTGGAACTACCAGGCACGAGGCCTAAAGGAACCACCAAAGATAATATTTATGGACGTAGTGAGAGGGTATGAAGTTAGACAGTGTGAGAGAAGAGGATATAGAGAATAGGGTAAGATGGAGAAGGTTGATTTGCTGTGGCAACTGCTAAAGGGAGTAGCCAAAAAGGAATGCAGAAGAGAACAAATTAATTGTGTCAAAGTGATGATTGGATTGGTTGGTGCAACATTAGCATGCACCCATGTGATAGTCAACTGATGGTGGTAGCTGCTTTGAGGGCCTCTAGATAATAAAAGAACCATCGCTTTATGAGAAATTTCCAGTCGAAGGCCAATGGGAATTAAACGAAATAGAAACCTCTGAGTTCTCTCTCTAAATTTGCTGCTAATGTCATTGAACCTAAATAAGACTTCAAGCATGAGACTGAATTCTGACAGTGACATATTTACGATATGACAAATGGCATTGCGCAGAATTGCTTGCACGTTCTGCGATATTCACGATAATTTAGCAGTCACAAGAAAATGGCCCAATTTCCTCATTCATGATGTTAAACTCCTCTCTACAAAATTCTGCTCTTTCAAACAGCTACCAAACAGCAGGTGGAGTAAAGAATCCTGTGACATGTGGCCATGTAATTCCCTTTAATTCTATTAATCCATGACAAAAAAGGAACCTTATGTCATAACAACACTTTTACCAATGTTGTGTTAGTCCTCTCTCTCAGGCTGCATTTACCACAGAAGTCCAAGTGGTGAAAGAAGGAGCTGGTTGAGGACACCTGAGCAACAATTTAAAGGATCGCCTGACGTGACAGCGCTCCTCAGCCCTCTGCTGAATGCATTAGTCTGCAATTCTCATCAGGGGCACTTCAGATAAGGTCCAATGATACACATCAAAAAAACCAACTGGAATTGATGTATAAGTTTATGTTCTTAAAGTATAAACGGACACTAATTTATGTGCATCTGCAGAACATACAAAATCTTTCTTTTTTCTTTTTTGTGCACACACACTGTGAAGGATCAAACGTGTCAGCAGAACTGCCGGCCTGGGATTCATGGCCTGCTCGGGTTGCTGGGACAGGTTCAGTCAAGCAGCTGTAGACGCCCTCTCATTGACTGTGTTTATAGACTAGTAATAGATAGAATTAATCAGTCCACTGGGTCGAATAACAGGGATCCCATTAGGGTTTTATCAAACAGATTGTTGCCACTGGTCACTTCAATGGTCATTTTAGGATTTCCAGATCATTTGAATGCATTGTATGTTTGTTCTTTTCTTTTTACATTATATCAAGAATTTCCCATATTTTTTTTCAACTGTTCCATTTATTCCAATAGATTAAATGATCTGGACCTAAAGGATGTTTTGCTCCCACAGTCCAAAACATGCAGAAGTTACTTTGGAAGCATTTTGCTAATTAGTGACTGATTGGTTGTTTGTCTGTACATGGGATTGACTGGTGACCATTCCAGGGTGAAACCAGCCTCTCGCCCAATGACAGCTGGGATAGGCTCCTGCAGTCCCAGAACCCTAAGCGCATGAATGAATAAATTAATATATAGTCAACTTTAAGGTGTTGACTAACCAAGGATCCAAGATGAATCCACACTGCAGCGTGCCCTTGAATCTAAAACACACTGGCTTGGTTTACGGAGACTGAAGTTTCATCATACCGCACTTCAGCAACAGTCTGATTGTTTGATCATTGGTGGAAAGAACTTGCTTCACCTAATAATGTATCTACGTAGATCAATGGAACTGACACGGAAAAAAAAGCACTGCTTTCAAAGCACAATAACTACCACGGGTCACTTTGGTTCACTTACTCTATATATTCTTGCTTGTGTTTGCTATCTATGTCTGTATGTGTATGTATATATGTGTATGTGTATATTGTGTATGTTGTGTATTTTGTGTATATATGTGTGTATATATTATATTATATGTAGGTATCGGTCTGTGTATGTATATACAGTATGTATGTATATGTGTGTGGGCATGTATGCATTTATATATGTGTGTATATGTCTTTCCTAACTGTTTTTTTTTTTTTTTTCTATTGTTGCTGCTGCAACACCCGAATTTCCCCTATGGGGATCAATAAAGTATTATCTTAATGGGCTCGCAAGGCCACCTTCAGCACTGGCTTGACACTGATATTCTGACAACTTGCAGTTATGTACTTTCTACAATTCATTTGACAGGAGAAATTTCTACAAGAAGTCACATCGTTCCTCCATCAATGTTAACAACAAAAGATACAACGCTTTATATGTTTATTTATCAATGCTATACAGAATTAAATGACAGTTTTAGATCCCTCCCAAATAGATGATGGTACATGTCTTCTACCTCACAACAGGAAAGTCGGTGGTCCGATTTCAGGGGGCCTTCCTGTGTAAGGTTTGCATTTTCTCCATGTCTGTGGCGGTTTCCTCCGAGTTCTCTGATTTCCTCCCACAGTCCAGAAACATGCACTAGGTAAACTGGCGACCCTAAACTACTTAGATTTGTGACTGAGAGAGTGAATTGCTGTTTGTCTCTACATGTGGCCCTGTGTTCGACTAGCAACTGGCCCAGTTTGAACCATGCCTCTCGACAGTTAGGATGGGCTCTCGCCCCCCAATGACCCTGAGTACAGGATAAGTGGTATTGATAATGAAAGATTGAATGAATGAATGAATGAATATTTAAAATGTGTTCCAATGCTATGCTTCCTCACTATGATCTTTGGGACAACCCTTAATGCGTAATGAAAGTGGACATGTGATATAAGCCGGGACTGTGTTGAAGAAACTATTCATTTCCTGGATGTGTGCTTGCTTCCTGCCGGTGCTGCAGGCATTTATATGCTTAATTTCTAATGTTTTCCATAAATAATCAATATCTCGCTCTTTTGTAAACATCTGTACCTCCTGCGTGCTGACATTACTACAACTTTACATTATAAATGAGCAAGCTGCTTATGTATACCCATCATTTTTAAAATTTTCAAAATAAATAAGACGTAACAAAATCTAGCTCCATTGTGCACAACCTAAGCAAATGGTTCCAGCTGATGTAGATTGGACAGTGTGGAAGTACCAAAAAAAAGGCCTCAACCACTGACGTTGGTATACTCTTTATACAATTGAACAAAATCTTTCCTGATTCCTCGACTTCTTGCACTGATGGACTTGAAGACTTTATAACTACACAATTTTTGATGCCTCATATTTCAGTGGTATTTCCCCGTCTTCAAACTTAATTTAACCCCTGACCCTGAAACAGCATTCTTCCAGAATGTGGAAAACTGAGATCACTATATTTTTTCAGCCTTGGCATGGTAGTTCGCAAAGCGATTTTCTCAAACTATGGACAACTGTTAGAGCACCCTAGACAGAGTTATTTGAATTCATTTACATTTCACATATCAAAAAATGTACAAAAATTTTAATGTAGTTTTTTATTGCATTTTTCTCAACTTTTGAATAGTAAAGTGAAAAATAAAGAAAACACAAAGATAAATACTTTACATATACTGGGTATATATAAATGCACTGAACTGTGCACAAATCATTTTGCTGGTTTTATAGGACCTGTAAAGATCTAAATTCTGTGGAAAAAGCAGCGCTGCTGAAATGAGCTACACAGTTTGAATCACAGCCTTGAACAACCTTTCTGTGACGAGAAGTACCAGAGTTCTGACCAGAGAGGACTGAAAAGAGCTGCACCATGTGGCTGGGGAGAGGGAAGTCTGGGCCTCCCTGCTCCAGCTGCTGCCCCTGCAACCCGACAACGGATAAGCGGAGGAACATGGATGGATGGATGGATGGATGTTAAAACAATAGTAGAAGTATTTTTCACAGCTTTCTTGGGAGTTTAGTCTGCCATCGTTGTGTGTGCACTTTATTGTCCGCACTTACACTGTTTACAACAACAACAACCATATTTCCCTCAATCTCACTGAACTGGCCAGTCAGAAGTAGAAGAACTGATACTAAGAGAAGTCTGAAAATCACACACTACAATGTGCAAATAGTTCATTTGCTTCAACATTGTAAAACACGTTTCATGATGAACTCAAATACAGGATTAACTTCTCTTGCTAATTTAAAACCTTATTACATCACTATTTAAGAAAAAAAATTCATAAAGAAAGTCAAAGTCAACTTTATTGTCAATGCTGCCATATGTTCGCAAGTACAGAGCATTGAAATAGCTTTACTCTTAGACCCACGGTGCAAAAGAACAAAAAATGTGTAAATAATTTCTCAGTTTCTCAAGAAACTGAAAAGTTAAAATTAAATCTATCAGCAGTGGGAGTTCCTGCATTGCATATTCACACTTTCAAAGTTGTATTCATTGAGTCAATTTGCAATACATGTACAAACAGAAGCTTCACATGAAGCGATATTTTGCATCTTGGACCTTGTGGCTCAGGCTGTGTCCAATTTAATGAAATATGAGACGCAGTCTGACGATGAGACTAAATTGGTGTCACATCTGAGCTTTTTATCTGTACTCCTTGTTGTTTTGACTTTCTGCATCATTTTGAAAGCAATACGTAGGAGGTTTAACACTATGTAGCAACAGAGGAATGTGAAGATTGACTCTCAGATAAGTACTCAGTTGTTGCAGCTCTTTCCCTTCATTTCTTTTAATGATCTTTCTATGTTATCTAGGTTTAGATGTGGATGAAGAGCTGCGTTGCTTTAAGACAGCAAAAAAAAACTTTGAACAGTCTGAAGCAGCTGATTTTCCAGTAATGTGATACTTTGCCTACATGAGGTCTTTTTAAAGCTAAAACAATAAGTCTTAGAGAGTTTTGCATCAGTAATGTCAGGCGTTACGAATATACTACTGATGCATTGTTTATTTCTGTACTCAGACTTTAATTGCTTTTTAAATTGGAAATGATGTTTGCTTCGCCTCACTGCACACTGAAACGTCCTGGAGAAAGGATGAGCTGGCATGAGCCATGATCTCCATATGGATTTCGGAAAACTCAAAATATTGGTTTAAGCATTACCCAATCCAGCACTTTGAGCATCCCAAAGCCTTCCTGCTAAATCATTCCGGTGCTCCCTAAGTCCAAGGTTTCTCCAAAAGGATTCTGAATTTTTCCTCATTCTGCTGCTGCTGTCCAAGAAGCACGAGGTTGTGGAGGTCAGTTATGAGGGAGATGATTCAAGAGTTAGTAGTGTCAAGAATTAACTTGGCCCAAGGCTAAAAATCCCCAAGAGGGATTTTCAAATGTACTAATTTATCCATTATTTTGCTTGAGGTTATTTTTAATGTTTCAACCAAAAACTTCACCCTTTCCTGAAGCGACAATTATTGTAGATCTTTCAGGAATCTTAAAGTGTAGGTGTGCATCTTGCTTATGCCGGTAGGAGGTCTTGAACAATATGTGACCTACATTATACAAGGACAACTTTGTCATCTCAAGGGATACCTAAAGTTTAATTATTGTTTTGTGTTTCATCATAATCCAAACATAAACATACAAAAATCAATGTAGGATAGGAATATCATGTCTTGAATCTGTGTATGTGTTTGTGTGTATGTTTATGTGTGTGAGTGATTCTGTGTGGGTGAGAGATAGAGAATATTAGCCATTGTTAGACAGAAGGCTATTTCTGGTTTGTTATCGTCCCCTTTATAACATGTGCCTTTTTATTAAATTCAAGATCACAGGGATGTGAGATAATTCAATGGAAGTTTATAACAAACAGAAGACAAGAAGTTGCTTGCAAAAATATTAGCATTTTATGAGTTTAGTCGTTAGGTTGTTCACCAAGACAACCTAATGTTTGTCAGCCCCTTTTTACTGGTCACACAATTTACTGACATGATACAAAACTGTCCTGAGACAGTGGTGCTGTGATCCTGGCGACAATTACGTGACCAATAGGAACTGTTTGAGGAGTCTCCTGCCATTTTTTTTGCACACATAATGTCCTCTCACATTGATTTTACTACTAATGGAGCCTGGTAAAGCTGCAGTTTTAATGAAAGTTATGTGTCGCATTATGCAGAGAAAGTTTTGTTTTCAATTGAGATGAATGTCATTCTGTCTAAAACACCCATGTCGCAGATTGAGCATGTTGGCTTTGTTCAAAGCGATTTTATTGAGACTGTGTAGTGTATTCTGTTTTTACCATACCCGTGTTTCTCTTTCATTTTTTCCATGCAGGAGTGATGTCTCCCTCAGACAAGCATCTGAACCTGTAATTATCTGAGAGACTAAACCAGTGGCCCTGTAATTCTTCCAAACTGTCTGGGATCCATGGTCATTAATGTAGGGCCTCCTCCATCCCATGCCCTGCTCTCTCTGATACACACGCACGCACACACTCACACACAAGAACACACTCACACTCACATACACACACACACACTCACACTCACACACACAAACCACACACACATCTCACTGGGGGATGTTTCATGCTTAGAATTGAGAACATCTCATTTGCTTGAATTATCACTGGATCAAATTACATCGTATTATATTGAATGTTGAAGCAAACTACACTCATTTGGAATGAATGATAACCAATTCATAAGCTACTTCACAACTACTGTAATCCAGAAGATCCTGCTGTTCAGTGAATATCTTGTTTTTAAATGCAGAATATTTGGGTATTTTTAGGTCCTGTATATACATCTTTTTTATTTATGTATGTATTCATTTATTCATTGGTTGATACATATTGTCTGTGGCTACAAGACAGAATTGTTTTTATTACTTGTTGCTTTCACTTTACATTCAAAACAATTACTATTATGGATTAATTGTCATTCATTCATTTGTTATCTAGTCTGCCAGTCATTCACACTGGTTCGTGATGAGGTTTGCTCCAATACTTGCCATCATTGGGCGATAGGCAGGTATGTTAAAAAATCTTTCTCTCTTTTGAGTCTCGTCATTATTGCTTTGGATTTGCTTTTATGTGATTTGTACACTTCATTCTTACATTTTCAAGCCATAAGAATAGATAAGAAGAAGAAGGAAAGCATCAGTTATTCTGAACAGCCCTGCATTGTATTACATCACGGTGTCCTGCTGCTGTGCTGCGAATAGCTACACTGAGTCTATTGAGATGACTCTGAATTAATTTGCAGGAAGCCACTGCTTGTTCACCGATTTTCATGTGTTTAGCTGCTGTATTCATTTTTTATAATGAATAAAATGCATGGAACTAACCCATGATCATTTTCAACAACCTTGTATTGTAGTTTGCATCTGATTTCAAAAAAGGTTAAAAAAAAGAACGATTTAACATTTCAGAGATATTTTGGACCAGCTATCATTTTGGAATTATGATACACAGAATAAGTACTGGCTCCTCCAGATGAGGAGCCCTCTCCTGGTCACAGAGCAGCTGATGCACACACTTACGAATATGCTGGTCAGACATGAATCATTCGACCATTGTTGATACCGCTTATCCTGAAGTCAGAGTCAAGTGCCCTCTTTTGATTAATTATTCTATTTGAAACATTCCGCATGCATTGTATTCATTTTTTTTTTTTTCAGAATCAAAATCATCCTAAGCTCAACCAGAATCAAGTGCCTTCTGATGCTAACTATATTTTTTTTTTATTATTTTAGTTTTTTTACAATGATAGGAGGGCAAGGACCCCTAGTCCATTTGAAGTATTGCAATGATGATCCCCTATGAAATTTGATTCTAACTTTTACAAATATTAACTTAAAAAGGGGTGGCGTAGTAGTGCAGGAGGTATAGCGATTGTCTCTGGAACTGAACCTCACTGGTTCGATTCCCCGCTCCTCCTAGTGTGTCGAAGTGTTGTTGAGCAAGACACTGAACCCCTAACTGCTCCCCGGCAGATGGCAGCCAGCTGCTCATGGTTCATCCATCATGGGTTAAATGCAGCGAACAAATTTCTCCACAAAGGATTAATGAAGTATACATTTAAAAAAATGAACAGAAAGTGATAGAGTGATTGAAAAATGAAAGAAATCAAATTATTTAGGGTGTTGTTATTTTGATTGTAGTCTTAAAAGTTAGCAAAGTGTCACAGGTGTTTGATAAATACAAATCATGGCATGAAATGTTTGGTCCCCAAATAATAATGATAACTATGAGCAGTGCTGTCCTCTGGAACAGTATTTACTTGTGCTGGGTTTTAAAGGAAAGGGAATATTGGGGGAGTTTACATATTTCAGTTATTCTTTGACTTTCCATTAATCAAAGTAATTTAGTTCATAATGAAGAAAACCTAAGGTGTCAGACAGAGACGCCTAAATCTCATCTCTATGTTGAATTCTGGATGAGAAGATGAATGGATTCTTTTGGTGTCAACGCCACGAGATAAATGTAGACTGTCAATGAAATTGAAAAGAATAGGAACTATTAATGAAAAAAGTTCCTACGTAATTTGTTCCGAATACTAAATCCATGTTGAGGTCTGGTTTTACGATAGTAGGTTGCAATATTGTAAAACAACGTGGAATTTGCTCCCTGCCGAGTGTGCGCATGCGCGTGTCTCCTTATCAGACGCGTTCGGACCCGAATTGCGTCAATGCACATAAATATGATGCGATACACCGGAATTACTTGTCTTATGTCAATAATAAAGCCCTGGAATGACCGAGGAGAGAGACGAAATTGATCCGTTTGTTTCGCAAATGATAAGAAATATTTGGTATGAACAACCTAGTGCAAATATTTTGGCATGGAAATGTATATTGTACATTGCCTTGCCAGAATTTTCAACGAGATTACGATATGTTTCATGTCGAATAGGCAAGTGTGAAAGCTGTTACTTTGATAGAGTCCTTTTTTGAATAATATAACGCATTTATTTCACTGCTCTGCCTGTGATTTCATTCCAGCGTTGCGCATCGACGACGACGCACAAATATTATTTTGAAAGTGCAAGCGGAAATGAGATTCCCTTCATCACAGTTGGCTTGATGGCGTTTGCAATCACAACGTTTATTCAGGAGCGGCGGCCGAGCATCAGAGCGCCGATCCTCTTATGCGTAGAGGAGGCGTGTGATAATGTTGTCAGACATTCAGCGAACGCGGTAGCTGCCTTTTTTCTTCATTTTTTTTTTCCCTCTCTCCCCTCCCGTCCAACTTCCAGCAGGATAAAAAGGGCTCTCCACCTCACACCCATCATGGGTTAGAGAGGAAGCGTCCGATGGATTATCATCAGCGTGCACTTCGGTGGAGATGGGGGAACTTGTTTTCGCGGAGACATCCTGACAAAGACGGCGACTGAGAGAGAAGAGACCCGGGATTCGCTCCGCGTCTTTCGTTCGCTTCTTTCTCCCCCCTCTCCCTTTCATTTTTATTTTTGTTCATTTTTTTTTTTTTGTTTTGTTTTTTTTTTTTATTCCCCCGCACGCGTGCTTGACTGAGAAATGTTTGCAGAATTGCTGTGCGGCGCCGTGGCTCTGGTCCTGTACGTCAACACGCTGAGCGCCGATTTCTGCTACGATGACAGGTACTTGAATGGATGGAGTGACACGCAGATCTACCCCCCCCAACACACAGACACAAAGACACAAAGATACACATTCTCGTGCGGATGGAAGTGATTGCACATCTTTCACACCACAAGTGCATTTTATACGAATAATAATCATGATAATTATAATGATTATAGTAACTGTTATTATTATTATCACTATATGATCGCATTCCTGTAGTACAGTCATAGACAGCCCCGTTTATGTTCCCTGGAAAGAACACTTTTGCCTCCTTCAGGGAGAGGAGGTCGCTCCGAATCTTCAGAAATAATTGATCTAGAGAGGCAAAACATGTCCTTGCAAAATCGCCCTGCTTGGTGTCACTCCTGAGAGGAAATAATTTAATTATTTATTTACTTTAAGAAATGGGCTCCCAGCCGCGCCCCCCCTCTTCCCTGACTGGAAACCACCAATTTTGAGAGCAGTGTTTGTCCACCGTGAAGTGGCGAACTGCATTACTCAGAGCTGGCCTTTTGGTATTTGATGGCTGAATGGTTGTCAGTGCCTCAGGCGTATTCATTCACCATCCATGCTGAGATGTAGGTCAGAGGCATCACTGCTTCCACACCATCACTTGCATTTTATATCTATATGCTGACGACCTCATAGATATTTGGATCACATATGCTGCCTCTGAACCAAAATAGCAGTTTAGTATTCACCGCGTATGTGAGGATTTATGACCGACTGCGAGACTGTTGAAACACACCATGGATGAGAATTTATAAACAATTGGCACATTAACATCCTCCATCCTCCATAACATCAACCGGCATGTTTCCGATACAACTCTACTTGCCGCTGTTTGTAGAACACTTCCTGCACTAAACATTTCCCAAGGCCCTCTGGCAGAAAGTCTTCCTCTTTTTCTTCTCTTGCTACAGCCTCTAAGTGTTTGCATTCGATGCTCAGCAGGTTATTCAGGTAATTGTGCCACAGGAAGATGGTTTTCTTCATCGGTAAATCTGACGATTTAGTTGGGGGGCCAATAGGCTTGTGCGGCTTGAGAGCCAGCAGCCTGCAACTTTTAATTCAAGGCAAGACCCCCTTCTCTCAAGATGGGTGACCATACTGGTATTTATTAGCCAAGATGAGTTTTAGTCCAAGTTGGTACTGACCCCTTGTGCAGTAGGCACACATTTGTAAAGCCAGCCAATGCTTTTAATGATTTTTCAGATGTGTTGTGCCTCTGACGTGTTTTTCATTACGTAGCTATCTGTCATCCGGTGTTATCTACATTTAACAGCCTGTGTTTGGTTCAGGTCTGCAATTAGCAGGCGTCTCCTGTCCCCTCTAGGCTCCACTGGAGTAGTAAGTGAGATAGAGCGTGGTGCAGGAGAGGCAGAGATACGGAGGTAAAACAATCGACTGACAGACTGATCCCACTTGCTGATGCTGTGCTTGTGGGGAGAGAAATAAAAGGGGAAAAAAAGCTGCTGCAACTCAGTGCTGCTAAAGACCCTGTCTGTGGAAAACACTGGATGTGAGAATGATGAAATACCTGACTGCAGGGTTTCAGAGTGAAGGCAAGAATGAATTGTGAGTCCGGCGGTAATGAATAGATCCTTCAGCCTGTGGTTTTTAGTCAATTTATTAAACATACCAGACATCAGAGGGGGCCGGTAACGCAAAGTGGAAACCTCTCCCTTAAAAATTTAACATATACAGTATTTGGCATTGGATGCAGTTTACAGTTACCGCAAATTTGGGGTTTATGATCCATTTATCACAGTGATGGACACACTATACTTTGAACTAATAGGCTGAATTCAAATATTAGCTTTGCTGATGTTGAAAAGGATGCAGAGATACATAAGGCTTCAAAATGCAAAAATGTTTCTTTTTGTCTTATTCACAATCCCTCATTGAAGTAGGAATAGTGTGAGAAAGCTAAGGATTTTTTGGACTCAGTTTTATTGCATGCACTTTTTCTGATCAAAAGGTGAGTTCACTGGTTACTCATTAATAAGATAAGGACTAATGTGTTCCATAAATGCGCGGTATTAAGGGTTGTCAGAGATCATTTTCATGCACGGCAAGATATTTCCCTCATGACCAATTCCTTTGCAAGAGTACATGTACCCTTACCTTTTTTCCTCCTTAAGTATCATGTGATTTACTTTGGCATTGGGTTTATCAGTGTAGTGCTGAAAATGTGACACCTCTGGTTTCATTAGATGTGGAAGCAGGGTGGACCGCAGGGCATCGCACAGCTACATCTGTTTTGATGACTTTTTCCTTGTCATGAGAGAGGCCTTATTTTATTATAAATTGAGGACCAAATTTTAGCTTATTTTAATACCTGTGAGAAATATTCCCAGACATGCGTTTCGGGTTCAGTGGTAGATTTTTCAATCTCCTGTTCCACTGTAAGAGCGTGCCGCTTTGATGGTGCCATGATTTAGAAAGTATGGCATGAATCATCTTGTGAAAAAAGTCTGGAAAACTCATGGTGATAAATGCTTATTAAGATTTAAGAGGGGTGATGCCTCATTTGTTTTCACCTGAGGGGGTTCAACATTGGCTCAGTGGTAACCGATTTGATATTGTGCGGTTTCTAAAAAAAAAAGGACTAAAATTGAGTGATAAATTAAATCATTAACATTCAAAGAATGCATTTTTGGACATTCTCATGATTTCCAATTGATATCTTAAGCTTATGGGAGTGTTTTTGAAAAAATGGGCACTTCTTTTTGAAAAGGTAAGCTCCAGTTCTCTAACAAGGGGTGTTACTGGTCTGGGGGTTTCACAGGCAAAAATTAAAATTTGGAAAATACCCTGCATTCAAAGTCATCGTTAGCCACATTTTTAATACAGAGCATAGAAAAGTAAAATAAATCAATAACATGTGTTTTTTTTTTTTCTTTTTAATCGAATCCCTACTTTTTTTTTAAGATTCAAGTACAAAATAGGATGGCAAAGTTTTAAACAAACAAAGCATATCTAAAAAACAGTCACGTTACTTTTAACTTTGTTGTTAAAATGGCTTTTGTTGCCCATTTAGTTTCGTAGACATTTAAACTCAGATAACTCCCCCTGACCTGTGTGTTTCTCTCTGTCTGTGGCCTCAGCCAAGTCTCATAGTGTGCTAAAGGGTCACCTTGACTTGACTTGATTTCAAGTTCGGTATTGTGCTTATCTAACAGCATCAGGTAAAGTATAGTCTTAAAGGGAAGTATTTACCAGCTAACACTGGCAGGTAATGTCATTTAACAATAATCTCAGCCAGTGCTCTCCTTATAACAAAAACTGTATTTAACAGCAGAAATGGCAAGTTGGGGGAAAAACAACAACAGAAAAAGACAAATCAGTTCAAAATTTCTGACAAAACTTTTCCAATGGTAGCCAGTTCTGGCTGAAAATGTCTAAAATCTCAATTATATTGATTAAGTGTGTATTCTAGTATGAAACACCGAACCAAATCACTCTCCCTGTGTTCTCTAAATGAAAAGTCTCCTCACACTCTCCTGGACACTCAGTTGTCACATACACAGTTTCAACACCCACGCTGGAAATTGAGACTCATATACATCACACAGTTCATATCTTCGCTGCTTTTATGAGTTAGGCCAGTGAAGTGAAGTCGATCAGGAGCTCTTATAGTTTTCGGGAATACTTGAATAATATTTCAGCCCGCATGTACATGTGCATTGGTAACTGCCAGTACAAGAGCAGAACTAGTTGAAGGCAGTGCAAGTTAAATTCTGCAAGTTAAGCAATGTGCTAGAAATTTTGTGCCACATGTTCATCACGGAAAATCATATCATCTGTGGAGCTACAAACATGCTTTTCTTTGCCAAGTTCAAGTTATATTTTTCACTTTGTGGAGAATCACCCCGTCTGGCCCCAACAGCGGCAATTGACTGCACTCTCACCACATTATCCCTCATGATTTTGTATAAGGTCGGACTGCATGAAGGATATGTGAAGGTTGCGGATAGAGCTTGATAATGGTTCAGCCTCTGCGCATGTTCCGGTGATTTATGTCATTCAGACATTTGGAAAGGTAAATAACTAAAACATTCTCAAAGAGCTTTGTAAGGGAACAGCAGGGTAGCGACACTTAGAGTCTGTGTGACGGGCTAATATGCCACATAATGCTGCAGGCAGTGACTTATGCTGATAAGCAAAGGCAAAGTAGTCTATTTTCAATCTATTCAGAAAATGGCTTTTTTTTTAAGTTAATTTTAAAATGCTTCCATCATATTTAATGGAGTATTATCTATTATGTTTCAATAGAAAAAATGAACAAATCTTTTGAATTCTAACCATGATCAGGAATTAGATTTAAGAATAATGAGAATCAATGACACTTGAAATATACAGCAAATACGTCACTTGATTATATAAACATCCCTTAAATTCCCTTTTAATCTCTCTTTTAAAATATGGACATTTAGACTCTTTAATTCTGAAACTGCTCTAGAAGCTGGGTGATCTTACTTGCATCAGACCAACCAGTCAATTACAACTTTCTACATTGCTCCAAATTTTAAGTATAAAATGTTATTGTTTTGTAGCCCCGTCTACACAAGCAGTACAAGTCATAAATACTCCTGACAGTACTTTAGCAAGTGGAATTTTTCTGCAGTAATATTATAGTTAGTGCAGCAGAGACTGGTTTTGATCCATTGTCCTCTACGCTATGGGCCAAGCACACTTCAGCTGCACCACTGTGCTGTATGCCAGACTCACAGGGACTCCCATCGCAATCGCTAGATTTTCATCAAAGTCCCAACAATGGCTGACGCTACCAGTCCCTACACACTTGTGTGTAATGGTATTTTTTTATGTCCATCCAAATGGGTCTATAGGTCAAAGAGCCGTGTCTAGGAGTCCCACCGTGTATTCATTGGACTGTAAAGAAAAAGAGCCTTTTGCTCATTGGCTGGCAAGGGTCCGTCATCATTTGGCATCCATCTAAATGCTCCATCATGCTGCTGATTTTAGATTTCCATTCAAACAAAATAGACAATTTTTTTCTTTGATAACTACACGTATGTGTGTGTGTGTGTGTGTGTTTCTGTGTCTGTGTGTGTGCATGTAAGATATTTTCATGGAGCTCTCTCAGTCATGAGATTTACGGTTGAGATTTGTACTATATGAATTTGTGTATATACATGCATATTTTTGGTATGACAACGTGAATGAATAATCTGAATTTTGCATGCAGACCTAAACTGTCAGATCAACAACAGATCATATTTTTAATTATTCACAGTCTTCAGTTGATTTCCAACTCCCGCTCACTGTGCAATGAGGAAGACAAAGAAAACAGACAAAAAATGAATGTTCTGTCCATTATTGCATCAAGTTGAAAGGGACATCCATGTAGACTAGAGAGTCCATAGATATCATCTCTTATCCCACTAACGTGTGTGTGTGTGTGTGTGTGTGCGCGTGCGCTTCTGTAAAGGCACTGGGTGGTTTAGCTTGTGGTTATGTTTAGGGACGAAAGGCATCAGCTCGACAGTCTGAGTATCTCTTTGTTTTTCAGAGAGATAATCATAATACATATATACATATATATACGTATGTGTGTGTGTGTGTGTGTGTGTGTGTGTGTGTGTGTGTGTGTGTGTGTGTGTGTGTGTGTGTGTGTGTGTGTGTGAGTGTGTGTGTGTGTATATATATATATATTAGTGTGATTATAAA